>JANIIA010000009.1:2491025-2510210 GCA_027478495.1 Erythroxylum alaternifolium | reverse complement strand
ACTTCAGGATCCTCCTACAACGTCTTAAATTTATCCAAAAGAATACGCAGAGAGTTTATATCGGAGAAGTATGCAATAATTTGTGTTAATTTTTTCTCCTTTGTATAAAAAAATAAAAATAAAATTGTAATGAATCTTTCCACGATCTCATACTCAACAAAATTTTTATGAGATGTTATTACTGTTATACTCTACCATAATATTCTTCAAAAAGATAAATAAGCCTAATGGGCCCACGAGGGCCCAATGGTCAATCCCAACTATTGGGCCTGGAAACGACCTCTTTGTCTTCCGCAATGATCAGTTCTTTGTTCGAGCGGAGCGCGTGAGGGTCAGTCCCACGCAAAATTGAAAATTCTAGAAGTCTCCTTTTATCACTCCTTGTCGTAGATAAAACCCATCCTCCCTCTTGCACTAATTTAGTTCTAGGGTTTATATCTTCTAGTACTTTCCTATTGCCTTCCTCTTGCCAACTAAGTCTGCTTACTTTGTTTGAGGTAACTAACTATAACTTTTGGTGATAGAATTGATTTCTTAGATTTGAGATTCGGCCAGATTTTTTTTGTTTATGTTGGTATTGGGGAACACAGAAATGGCGGCTGCACAGCTCACGGCATCATCAATCTCGGTCTCTGCAAGAAGCCTGACGTCTTTCGAAGGGCTAAGACCTGCAAATGTAAAGTTTGCATCTTTTGGGAGCTTGAAAGCTGCGGGAGGTTTATCTCAGAGGTCATTTCGGGGCTTGGTCGTCAAAGCTGCAACTGTTGTCGCTCCTAAGGTAGCGTCGATCCCTTGTTTGTTGGTTTTTGATGTTTCATTTCTATTATTAGTTCGAGTGGTTTTGGTTTTTGGATGTAGGAGAAGTTGGTCAAATTTGTGAGTTATTTAATTGAGGAGAAGAAGACTGTGAATTGGATTTTATATTCCTGGGTTCGTTTTTCTATCTGAAATGGAACAGCGTGGGTCTTGAAAAGCTAGTTTACATCCTAGAATGATTTTAATTCCAGTTTTAAGTGGGTAGCCTGGAATTTAGACTTTAAGTTCCTTTAGCCTGAAACTCAAGTCCTTACAAATTGCCCCATCGCTGCTGATAGATGAATTGATCTGAAAATTCATTGTTGTACACTCTTTCAAAAGCTTTATGTGCTTGTCTTATTCCAATTATAGAATTTCTCGTGTGAATTTCTACTTTAGAGGGTAGCCTTTCACTTGTAAGTCATGTTAGTCTGTGTTTCCTTCACACTTCTGTTCGCTTACATAACTTTTCTTTATTAAAAAAAAATCTGTAGTACACTTCAATTAAGCCCTTGGGAGATAGAGTATTGGTCAAGATCAAGAGTGCTGACGAGAAGACTGATGGTGGAATCTTACTCCCAACCTCTGCCCAAACAAAGCCTCAAGGAGGTGAGGTGGTTGCTATTGGAGAAGGGAAAACTATTGGAAACACCAAAGTGGACATTAGCTTAAAGGTTGCTATCAAGTACCGAGTTCTGTTACTTATTCATTCTGGCTTCTTCTTACTAACCATTTTGCCCCACAGGCTGGCACCCAGGTTGTCTATTCCAAGTATGCGGGCACTGAAATAGACTTCAATAATTCAAAACATCTTATACTGAAAGAGGATGATATTGTTGGTGTACTTGAGACAGATGATGTCAAAGATCTCAAGCCTCTCAATGATAGAGTATTAGTAAAGGTGATTGTCAGATGCTCTTCCATGAGCTGCTTTTTGGGGATTAGTTTCCAATTTAAGTTGTTGTGGAGCATACTTTTGAGGTTCATTTTGTTTGCAGCAATAGGGGTGTTTATTGATCATTATCAAACACCTCAACATGTAACACGTGCTTGTCAATGATTGCAGGTTGCAGAGGCAGAGGAGAAGACTGCTGGTGGTCTGTTGCTGACTGAGGCAACCAAGGAAAAACCTTCGTTTGGAACGGTACTATAAAGATCTACTTATAAAATTTAGTCTGTTTACCTTAACGTATGTTGTTATTGATGGGGGATCTTCTGCATAAACAGGTGATAGCAGTTGGGCCAGGGACTCTAGGCGAGGACGGTAAAAGAAAGCCATTGTCCCTCTCACCGGGGAACACAGTTTTGTACTCGAAATATGCTGGGAACGATTTCAAGGACAATGATGGTAGCAACTATATTGCTTTAAGGGCATCCGATGTGATAGCCGTACTCTCATAGTTCTTAATTTGCCTAATGTCTACCAAGGAATTTTGTGATCGAGTTACTGAAAGGCTTATGAATTATCTAAGGAGTCTTTGAACACATCTGTGATGTTCCAGTTTACAAGTAGCTTTAATCTTTTACGTGTTTAGTCGCAATCTATAACAATCGCTTTTGTCAGTTTGTACCTTTGGAATTAGAGTGGCCAAAAGTGGAGAGTTAAAGTTAAGGTAATAATCCTGGCACTATGTTGTTTGTCATTTTCTCAACGGACTATTGACAAAATTAACAGGAAACACCTCAAGACGTTAGTTCTCACATTATGGCATTTACATCTAATGTGAAGTCAGTTTTTGTTTCAAACTAGATGAAGGTCACATAATACATCATTAGCCGCAGCAGCTTCCTGCTGCATTTTAAAGAATCCTACCTCCAATTGTAGGTCGCCGAAAATCTTACCCTACGACGCCAAAAGTTGACCAGTGAGTGATCATGCACAACGAGCAGTGTGTGAGCCATCCCAGAATGCTCAACCTAGAGAACCACAGATGACTTAAATATCATGAAAGATTACAATCACTAGTTTGGAGATATAAACTACTCTTGGACCGCCATGTATCGCATTCTTCGGTTGATCTCCAACAAATACAGTCAGCAAGTAGTGATGTTATCTATTAAACGAGGCAGCTGAGTTATCGTCGTAGTGGCCCCTCCAAGCATTCCCACTTTCAGTCCCGCTACAAGCTTGATTAGGAACTGGAACATTGCCAAGATCACCATCCAAGCTAATCTGCTGTACTTCAGCAGATGACAGTATCTTTATGCTCTGAACACAACTTAAGAACTCCCTGCAACCAATAAAAAATTGCAACCAACTATGAACATAAATATCGGAAGAAGTACCAACATTTATATACATTTAAGGTCTTTTACGTACTCCCAAGGATCGTCGCCAACAAGGAGTATGTCATTTTCATGATCCACAAAAACTAGTTTCCAGTCAGAACTTTGTGGGTCTTCAAGCTGTCCTTCAATACCAAACATGCGAGCTAGATCATGTCTCAATTCATCATATCCTTTATACCGGGTGACGTCAATAGATCTTCCAACTGACCCACGCTTTTGAACCTTCAAAATCAAGAGCCAGTGTCAGGTACCAGAATGAAGAAGCTAAGATAATCTTGCTGTCAATTAAAAACAAAGTTTGTTTGTTGCTACCAAATGCCAAAGGATGGTAGCACTGCTCGACACTGAGTATCAGTTACAGACTAATTCTGCTCATTAAGCAAATAATTCCATGATGTAAACAGGTAGCCGGAGGTTGTACTGCTACACGTTGAGTATCAGTTAAAACTACAGCAAGCGGCCCTCAGCCACATTGCAGACAAGAATCGTTGTGCTAGGCACCGAATTATAATAAGCAGTCTGATGATTTATGTGAAGTGCCAAGCAAAATTTATGCATCTTAGTCCTGAATTGGCCACAACTTCTATCTTGAATCTAAAGGAGGTAATAGCAGTCTCACATGTGAGAGATTAAATGGGGGTGACAAACCTTTGTAAATGTTCTCATCCGCTGTGTCTGGTTTCCCCACATCCCACCATTCAAAACTCCAGTATCATTGATGGCAACATCATTGGAACAACCTGGCTTCAAAGGTATGTTCGGCACACCAAATGATTGGGAGCTTATGGCAGCAGTAGATAACTCTGTCTCAATATCTCTATGGTTACTACCATAGTTTGAAAGCAAGTTCTGAAGATCCTTCTGAGAATCATATCCCCTTGATAACAAAGTATCAGGTGCCAGATTGTCAATACTAGCAGCAAGAGGAAGATTGGCCTGAGTATGAGATTGGACATCACCATCCAATCCAAAGGTAGGCACAGAAAAACTGTGCTGCATGACACCAGCATCTAGGCAATATGACGTTCCAGAAGAGGAAGCTTCCAATTGATCAGTTATGGTGCCTTTATATTTCAGTTGAGGTTGGTCTGACCCTTTAGTGCTGAAAAATTCATGCTTAACTCGGATATCAGACTTACCATGTAGCTCCTGCATCAGATTACCTGGAGGCTCAACTATTGAATCTGCCATCAATATTGTAGGTGGCGGTTGATTTCTGTTCAGAAAGTTTGAAGGTGAAATCTGGCAATTGTTTGTAGAGGGAGAGGTTGAACAAGATGGAGCATCTCCATCTGTAATAGTGGAATGCGCTTTAAGTGCTATAGGCGGTTTCTGCAGGTTTGGTGGCTGGTTCGTGTGAAATGAATGCACTTGCATCATTGATGCTGCTGACAAGCTGTTGCTGCTGACTGCTTGTTGCTGACTTTGTGACAAGGGCAAGGGTTGAGGCTGTTGGCTTTGTTGATGAGTCTGCTGTTGTAATTGTTGCTGCTGAGGATGCAAAAGTGAGTTTGTTGGAGACACCAATTGCTGTTGTTGCTGCTGCTGCTGCTGCTGCAATTTCTGCAGCATCTGCATATGAAGTTGTTGGTCTGAGAGGCCAGCTTGTGATAGTTGTTGCACCTGTGGATGTGTCTGTGCTCTTTGTGATAAACTTTGCTGTAACAATTGCAGAGGTGATTGTTGCAATTGTGTCAGCTGCTGTCTCTGCAAAAGGCTAGATTGCTGATCCAGTGGTTGAAACTGTGTATCTTGAGGCAAAGAGGTCAGCTGATAAGAACTCTTACTAGAAAGGACACTCTGGGACTGAGTATGGCTAGCCAGTAACTGTTGTTGCTGCTGAAGCTGAGAGTATACACCTGGTTGTGCTGCATTTTTATTTGGCATCTGGTTTGGCACAACCATACCGTTACTCACAGGAAGTGGTTGGAATTTTTGTTGCTGTTGTTGTTGTTGCTGCTGCTGATGTTGCTGTTGATGCTGCTGCTGCTGCTGCTGCTGTAATGGTAGTGACTGTTGCTGTAATGGTAATGACTGTTGCTGTAATGGTTGTTGCTGTAATGGTTGTGACTGTTGCCGTATTTGATATTCTTGTGACACTGGTTGCTGCTGCTGGTTCAATGGCTGTGGCTGAGGTTGTTGCGGTTGGCTCTGCTGTTGTTGTTGAGGATAAGGTTGCTTCTGTGGTTGCTGGCCATAAGTCTGCTGCTGTTGATTGATAGGATTCTGGAATAATTGTTGCAGCTGTTGCTGTTGATTCCATCCCATTGGAGATGGTGGCAATTGACTGCCTTGGCTTTGTGCACTTGGTTTATTAAATTGGAGATTTGGTGTACACAGTGCAGGGGCTTGAAAATTCAGCAACTTCGATGGATCTTCAGCACCGAGGTTAATATTCAAAGCATTGGAAGGAACCATAGATGGGAAGAATCCTGACTGAGCAGCTGGAAACTGATTATTTTGTTGCATGCTCATCCATTGGACTAGACTCAAACCAGGGAAGATATTGTTTGGTGCATCTTTCATGCCAAAGTCATCTCCAAGCCATGGCATGGTTCTTTTGAAAGCATTCTCGATGTCTGACTCATCATCTAAATAAGAACTAAAATTAGATCAATGATGAGGAAAATATGATACTATGTAATGTAAATAAATTTATGGACCTCAAACTCAGGGAAATGCAAATTAAATCTCTTTTTAGCTAACCCATAGGCAGAATATGTTGGATGTCTATGGAGCTACTAATGCCAAAAGGAGAAACCCCCAACATTGTGTATTCCTCTTTAGCTTACTCATACACAGAATTTATTGAGCAACAAACAAGATATTTCACCAACCCAACCCTCCTGGGCCATGTTCGTTTGATCGTGGGAAAATCAACAAAAGAAACCCTTGCTGAACCCATAAAAATTAAGACGATCTCATCTTGTTCCCCAAAAGTAATTAACTATAAACCATGGTAAAGACACACAAAAAATAGAGAGGAGGAGAAGCATGATTAGATACAACAATAAGTTGGCAAGTACAGCAACTAGACAAATCTAATTTACCTAGCACCCCTGGCTGTCTAGGGAACTTTGATCTGAAAAATGGAGGAGGACATATATAGAACGGAGTTACAACCGGCTCAATCTCCCAAATAGATACACGGCTTGGCCTTTCACCAGCAGTTGATTCATCCCACCCAACCTAACAGATAACAGTCTGTTAAGTAATCCAATTGATGAATATATGAGCATACACACACAAACATACACATATTTATGATACTTCGTAGATGGGAAAACTATCCTGACATGAAGAAATAGTCTCAACAAACTATAATAGTACCTGAAGATTGCGCCATTGTGAATTCTTCCACCGGACTGGATCCAAATCACTGATACCAGTAATTGTACCCATGTATCTACGAACTCCCGATTCTTCAGTCTCGAACATCATCCTAAATCTCATGCCAAGAGACACTTGCGTGTACATTGCTTTATTATACTTGGAGAAGGGAACTACAAATTCAGCTGGACTTGCCCTGTTAAATTGAAATATCATTTAACATTCCATAACTATTAACCCTCAGTTCAAGCAGTGATGGTGAAAGTAAGCACCTTGGATTATAAAATACAGTAAATGGGCTATTATTTGCAGCAGCATGAGCTGCAGCAGCAAGAATACCAATATGCATGCTGTCACTGGATATGACTGAGGAAGAGAGAGCTGGTTGCTGTCTGCTTGCACGCTTTATACCCAAGAGAAGAAGTGATTTTTCATCCCTAAGGAAAAACAGGACATTGCTTAGCTTAACAAAATGATTTCCCGGACAAAGTTTTTCCTCACTAGCAACAAAGTCATACCTTATAAACAGAACAGAATCACCAGCAAAAAGTCTTTTTGTGCTAACAAAGACACTCCAACCTGTAGTGAGCAGGTGCCTTTTTGGTTGGCCTGCAATAGAAAACTCTATACATTGAGGAGTACATATTTATTTTCATCTTTACTGCTTAAAAGCTACTAGATACATCAAACATGTGATTCCTGAATTTTTTTGTTGTTGAAGAATTTGATTCCTGATATTTACCATTACCAAGAAGATACCGTGACAAATTTGATCATAGATATGAGAAAGCTGTTAATTCCAAACAAACAAGATTTGATAATTTCCAACAACCATGACGTGAAAGGAGCTAGAGCAGGATTACAGCAAATTAAAGTAGAAAGACCATTAAATCATCCACTTTATTTCCATAGATGTTTAAGCACAAGAGTAGGAAATCACATGAGGCAATACCTCGATAAATATGTCTAAAAGTCCAGGAATTGTCATGTAAATCTCTAGCTACCAGCTCCTGAGCAGGTGGTTGCATTGAAAAGTCCTATAACCCATATGTTTAATGAACATTAGAGAAGAACCACAGTACTGTGCAGAACTTAAAAGTTATACAATAAAAATTGCAAAACATTGTACATACAAGGGGTGGGAAAATCTTCTCAGCCGCTCTACGAGGTACAGAGAATCCACCATGAGTGCTTGTGTCACTAGCAGTAAGAGCTTTGCAGAAGAACTCAGTAGGTTGCCTATTTTGTTTGAGGCCGATATCCGATGCCAATATAGCTTCTTTGTCATACTGTATTGGACAAAATTTGAGTAAACTTACTGTTAAAACATGAAACTTTAGGGTAAGTTTGCATGTAAGAAAAAGTAATACAAAATGGCTGACCTACTTTGCTTACGGGCTGAAGGGTCATCTGTGCATACACCTCATCAGTTTCTGCATCAGCCTGTTACCAAATGTAAACATATATAAGCTGACATACTGCTTGAGTAGATCATAATAACTTCTTCACTTCTTCGTTCATCTTATTCAGTTTTCAACAATTAGCATGCATGTTCCAGAACCTGGAAGGCCTATGACTAGCAAGCAAAAATATGGAATAATCGTAAGCCATTCAGACCAAATTGGAAAAGGTTATGGAAAGTGGTTCTATCAAAAGAGGAAAATTGAGGCCAAGCACAAATTCGAATCAATTTGGGAAAGAGCACGTGCCACGAGAAATTTTAACTTCCATAAATTAAGACATCAGTTTGGGACAACGAAGATTTCATACATGCAATGTCACATTGTGAAGAATGCAAATCAACTTGGAAGGAAGGTTGGGATAATTTGGTATAAAGTCAGTCTCCTTTTGCATTGACGCTGCGACCTGAAAAATAACAGAGCCAGAGATTTTCCCATCAGTAACAAATAAAATGATCAAAGTTACAGCACAGGATTAAATGAAGGCAACATACTTGCTCACTATGGCCCTGCGGGAAGTAAACTACAAGACTGCCAACCGGAGGCAAGGAAACCAATGGTCCCGCACAAGCATGCCAAAGCTCTGAATTAATAGCCTTCCTTTCTCCTGTTATCAAAGCCAGAAGAATACCATTACCAGCAAGTAAATACTAAAAGTCAGATAAATGAAACAAGAGCATTCTAGCATGTATTCACTCTTCTAAAGTTTATTGCAAACTTTCTTCTTATAATTATCAGGACCATTATCTGAAGCTTAGAGTGCTTCAGAGATGACGTAGATGTCTTAAATCTGAACCTGAACAAACACTACTGGGTTATAACATTCAATAGGTCTTAAGGTGTAACAAAAAACAAAAGACCCCCTATAAGATTACTACAGCGTCCGCTATTCAAGATAGAAAACATTCTCCACCCTCGACTGACAGTGTGAGTTCATATCGACCACTGTATTAAAACGCGAGAGGGAACTGAATAATATATAATCATAAGGGTATCTGCAGCTCCATTCTTGGAGTTTGGCAATTGACATTACGTTTAAGTCCCAAAAAGTAACTTGTGGAGCACTTTTCAGTCAAAGTTCTGTTACTAGACCAATTTTAGTAAACAAATTCAGGGTTTTCAAACTCAATGAAACTTCCAAGCCAGGAACCTGGAAGATCCTAATGAGTATAGCAAAGAAGACAATAAACGAAATAAGATGAATTGGTAGAAGCTTGGAAATCTTGGCTACGATCGAGAAGTCAACCAAAAAACTATGTCAACGCCGATTTCATCATAACGCTCACAAATCTGGAGAAGTTTTTAGATGGACTGAAGAGCGTTCCCTAAATCTGGATAACTCTCGCCTCGATATGAGCATAGATAACTTTATAAGAAGCAAAGTAAATTGTTAGAAACTAACATCGGACTGCAATAATGTCAACAATGTTTATGGACTGAGATTTAAATCGGGTAAACAAGAACCCAATGACTCAGATTGAGGGAAAAAGAAAAACAACAACAATTTCACCAAGGAAATATGAAAAGAAAAAGAAACTGTCGATCTTTCATAAGGAAATTCATCTTCTCCTTTCAAGCAGCGATAAACGGAGAAGTTGTAAGAACAAATAGCCAGGCCTGTTTAAATCTTAAAAAGATAAAACAGAGAGCATAAACTAGAGATCATGAGAACATAACAAAAACCCATGATCAAACGCATCAAGAAATGAACTTTTACAAACACACCCACCTTCTCCAGTATTAGCCAGTAACCCATTTGGAGGAACCTTCATTCTTGTAGTTTATTGATACTAAGTCCCCTGAAGCAAATCCTTTCACCTGCTCTTCTCCACACAGATATTGACCATAAACCTAACCACAACTCTTGCCTTTCATCATAAACCCAGTTCTGGCCTCCATGCCATTGCCAATAATTGCACCATGACTTCTCTTAAAGCATCAGCTTCAATGCCTAATAAACCCAAAAATTACATCCAATCCTAAAAAGCCAAGCAAGTGTCAAGTGACCAACTAAAATAACCCACTTAATCACACCACTTAACAAGCAAAATCAAACACTATTTTTTCCATCAACACCTACTTTTCTTCTTCCTGATAGAGAACCAACAAACCCCCACGAGTGAAACCTCTCCATGAACAAAGACCCAGAAAGGGAAAAAGAATCTTAGTTGTAAAAGCTAAATTTTTATGAGCGATAGCAAGGAACCAAACTCCACTTTCTTCTCACTCACACGAAGCTAAAGATGGGAACTTCTCAATATACTTTCTCTTCATTACACTGGGATCAAAGCGAGAGTAGAGAAAACTGACTTGTCGCCGAGGAATCAGAGGTCCGACCAAAAGCAGAAGCAAAAGCAAAGACAGCTTTTTTATTTATGTGAACAAGCCGACATATGATAGACTCAGACAATCACCACTCCACCCTCGGCCTTCTTACAGGTTTTGTTTCGATCTTGTTAAGACTTAAGATTGTAAGAAACTAAAAAGAAAAACTAACAGACCAACAGGAAAAAAAAAAACAGTGATGGTTAATTAATTATTACCATGTTACTTAATTATTTATCTATGTTCAATTATGTTATCTGTTTAGCGGACAATAATGTTGGTCCTGATCAATCAAAGTCATCCCATGTTTCACTTAATTCTTTTTTTTTACTATTTTTAATAAATATTATAAAACTATAATAATTCAATAATTATATAATTTAAATCATATTTTGTCTGAATTCTTTGTCATTTTTAGAGTTTATGACAATTTACTCACTTTCTCATGATTTATATAAATATTGATATTAGTTTAGGCAAATATCTATTCTAATATAATTCTTAAAAAATAAAAAGACAAATAAATGCTAATTTCTTTAATTAAATAAATATTTAATTTTTATGGTAAGTTTGGGATGGATCATATGTCTTACAGTTTCTTTTATTATTGTGTTGCTTTCCTAATTCCTGATCGTGGCCTTTTTTGGGTTTTTTTTTTTTTTGGAGTAACTTGCAATTACTTGTACTTAAAGTCAGAAAAGTTAAGTCAGTTCAGTCTCTTTCTGTGTGAATTTGAATAAGGTTTTAGTCAATAATGCTTTAAATGGTGATGGAAGCATTTCTTTCTTTTTTTAAAAAAAAATAAATAATTAAAAAACTCAACCAGTACAATTAATTTAATTATAAAAACTTTAAACCAACAATTTTTCAATCGAATTTTTAATTTTTAGCTTAATTTATTTTAATAAATTTTATTGTTAAAAACTAGTCAATTTATTAATTAATCGATTAATTTTTATAAATTCTTATAAATTAAAATAAATCAATTAATTTTCATTTAACAATATTTTTTAATTAAACTTTAATTTTTTTATAAATAAATACAATCTTTTTCAATTATATTTTAAATTTTTTAATTTTATTTAATATTTAGTAAGTTTTATAACATTTTAAATCTATAAAAATCGATTTGACTTCCAATTTGGTTTTAAAACATTGTTTAAAACCATTAATGAGATAACTAAACTTTCTTTTTTTTCTCAAGGAAAAAAATAAATATTGAAATCAATGTTTTTAATAAAATTATCTTTTAAATTAAATATTTTTTATTAAGGATCATCAAAATAAATAAAAATATTAATTTTAGAAAACATATATTTTTCTGACAAGAGTTAGTATTTTTATGAGGTGCTTCGTACACAATTAACAGAATACGATCTTCCTGCCCTTTTAATTTTTATCTTCAAACGAAAGGAATTTTGGGCAAAGTGATGATAGAGAAGGCAACATCGCAGGATGAACTTATTTGGGCATACTAAGATTTAATAATAGCCACTAGCCGCAAAAGCAGGAGATACCTTCACATGTAACCAGCTTGGCGGGTGTGACTTGACACATTATTATAAAGTCGACCGTGAATCAATTATAATAATCAATCTTTATAATTACTTATTATTATATACATTGCAGCAGTTGTGGCTCTAAGGAGATCCTGATCATGACGGTGTTCATGTTCCATCATTCTGTGGACCTCCCAATGTGTGATCTAGCTGTTTTAATCTCACTACCTTAAATGACCTCAATTTCGATAGTACAAAGTCAAGAAAAGAGATATGCATGTATCCAAGTGAAGAGTACGATTCAAGATGCATCGACTCTATCATGGTACGTTGAGCAGCAGAGCAGGAACTTTAAGAATCTCAAACTGGGAAATGTTCTGAATTTTATAAATTATTCACTTCAGGTCAGAGTTGGTAGGAAGGGGAAATGGATGTGGAAGAAGCCATGCAGATTTTGTATATTTGGTTGGAATCTTTGTGCTTCGCTGTAACGAAGAGGAGCTGGTTAATATCATCAAGAAAGGATGTCCATATGCACCGCTCCAACTTAACATTCAATCATCGTCCCGTTAGAAATCATGTTTTTGTAAACGTATCACAAATTAAATTAATTAATAAGATAATAGGTTTAAGGTATACAAAGTTTAATTAGTATTAAACTCTTATAAAACTGGTTAAAATAGTAATAAAATTAAGAAATTTGAATTGAAATATAATTTAAAGAGATTCTTCTTTTCCGATAAAAATTTTGAATTTAATTAGAAAATATTATTAAATAAAAATCAATTTATTTATTTTAATTTATAAGAACTTATTAATTAATAAAAATTGACTGATTAATTAATAAATTGATAATTTTTTAATAACAAGAATTCACCATCATCGCCAACAACACCCAATTGAAGTCCCGATGTGGGGTTGGAGGTTTTTAATAATTCTTATTTTTAATAATAAAAGTTATAAAAATAAATCGAACCGATAATTTAAAAATCGAACTAAAAAATTGAACAGTTTAAAATTTTTAAGATTAAATTAATTAAATCAATTAAATTTTTTAATCGTTAATTAAAATATGGATATGACAATTATAGAAAATCATAAAATTGACAATAATACATAATTTAACTCAGTCTGGCAAGCATAAACCTAACTTAGCCAAGCGAAAGAGCATGTGGTGATGGATCAGGTAGGTGATTGTTCCAGACAATGAACAGAGGAAAATCGGAGAGGCAAAGGAGGAAAAAAAAGAAAATTTTAACGTTGGATAAGGTATGAAACAGTATAGCAGCAGGCAGCCAAACTAAGAACAGTTAGCTAGTCCATGGGATTGCGAGGAAACCCCCCAACCATGTGAAGCAACGCAGCTTTTGTCGGACCAACCACCTCCAACTCCGACCAGATTGTGGGGTTTTCTCTTTAAAAATTTATATCTAAGTCCTATTTTTTATGAGTGGCTCTCGATTCTCCGGTTGGCCACTGCTCCTTCTGTTCCGAACTTCTGATATTAATTGTACGGACTACGGATCTTAATTCATCTCTCCCACTTATTCATACCCTTTTCAAGCTCGCACATGTACATTATATATATATATATTAAAAGTTAAATTCATGGTCATGGACAAAGAAAAGGAGAAAGCAGTGTAAACTCATACAACACATGGTCAACGAAGGTTACATTCCCCATTATTTCATGTCTGGTGAGTGGTAAGTGGTAAGTGGTAAGGTAAGGACTTGAGGCTGCATGCAAATATTTTAATAATAAATGGAAGATTAAAACTTGGAAGCTTTTTCAGTGTTTCACACACTTTGACAGTTTCTCGTTTGCATGACGTCTCTGTAGTATATGTTATTATTTTACAATTTACGTCGAGAAGAGAACAATAGTTTTTTTTCTAGACAGGCACGTCTGTAGCTCGCGAACAAGATCTGTCATCTATGTATGCGTATACATAGCAGAGAAACCTACTGCAGAAGTAGACAAGTTACAAGCTGGTGTTCCAGTCTTTCTGAATTGTTCTTTTTTTTTTCTGGTACTTATCTCTACTTACGTAGCAAAATGCATGTACTAGCATCTGTAAATCGGTAAATGATAATACTAAAGATATATTTTAGGGTAGCTATAATCTTATTCCGTGTCATTAGAAATTCGTAGAAAAAATAAAAAAAGCTCCATAAATAATTCAATTGGTACCTTTAATTTTTTATTTTATTGAATAAATTTTACATTTATAAATTATCTTTTAACTCAATAAGATATATAATGTACAGCACTCATAATTTAATTTTAAATTTTAATTACAATTTAGGTGTATTTAATAAAAATTTCAAGGATTAAAGTCTTGTTTGTTAAATGGTTAATAAGTTATTTTCTGATTGATTGAGAGATGTTTGATTGTTTGATTATGTCAAACCGCTGATAATCATGTTTGGTAATGAACTGATTGAATTTATAGATTGAACTCAATCCGTTGTTTTTTAAAATACTCCTATAAAAAATATTTTGCTTTAATGGATGAAAAGATGATTGTGCCAAAAGTTATTACAAATTACTCAAGTTGTCATCTTTTATCATTACTTTCCACTTACCAAACACTAGCAGTAGAAAAATATGAAGAAAGAAATAAACTTCAACTTGATTAATATAGATCAAGAGAGTGGTAGTAGTAATAATAATAATAATAATAATAATAAATATTATTATTATTATATGTTCTATGCTTTTATTAGAGTTATAAACTTAATTTTTGAGAAATTAAATATCTAAAATATAACTTCTTATGACAATATTAAAAGAAATATTAAGATATAATACTCGTGTCCTTATAAATTTTTTAAGTAACATCCATATAAATTATTTTATACATAAATAGCTAATAATAAATAATTAATTTTACCAAGTTTCTTTAGATAAACAATTGATGTTATCCACTAGTTAAATACGTAATCCACTGTAAATTAATCGTTAAAAAATCAACTAACAGCTAATATAATATGCTGATTGTCAAGCAAAACCTAAATCGAGCATTTAAAAATTTTAATTGGTTATACTTAGTTTATAAAATACTATAGATTTCATTTTAAAAGGTATTAATATCTTTATTATTCGGTAAAAGTTGAAATCAACGAATATATATGTATATCACTGGTGCAAATCGGAATATGAGGAGTAGGAAGATCACGGGAAATTTTAGGAGTTGGTGGATTGACTCCATTCAAATAACACTACCTTCACGCAAAGTAAAGTAAGACAAGACACTACTAACGCTTAGTGTGTGTGACAATATCTATCGACTGCATCGAGCATTGTTAATGTCAAGGCGTCATTTCTGAGAGAGAACCCTCCCTCGATCGGCATCTTTCTTAGCTTAGCACCAGATGGATAGAATTAATGGAAGTTGGGAAAATATCATCCATTTACGTGTTTTCATGAACAATGACCCTTACAAGAAAGCAAAATTCGCTTAATCACCAGCTCATGGCAAATGGGTTCTTGCAATTAAAAAAGCATTGAACGTCGAACAGAATCATTCCACTTGTTTGGGGCACAGCACATGGCTGGTGTATGAGAAATTGGCGGTGATTAGGTGAAAATTACAAGAAGTTCTGAGACAAGTGAGGAATAAACTCATTTGGGTTGTCCCTTTAATGGCGTGTGGATTAATGTCTTTAGTTTAACCTAATCATGGGATTATTTACTTAACCACTAACTAAAACAGCTTGATCATATAGAATGAAAACTTTTATAAGCACGAAATGTTAGCTTATCTAAAGACAAAGACGTGACATGCATATCTTCTATGATGGATCCACCCACCGTTAAACACGAGTCATGGTCCCTACTCCCTACACACTGCTTATTTGGTAATTATCATCAACCCAAAAAGGCATGAGATAGAGAGGAACCAGTGGTAGTGGTGGGGATACATTGGCTTTATGAGTTTTTGTAGTCTTCCTGACGCTTGGTTTAATGCGGCTGGGCGGTAATTTTTTAATTTAATTAAGATACTACTTCCAACGATAATAATTTATTTAAAATATAATAAAACTGAGTTAGAAATTGAAGGTTATATTTGATTTGGGATTTATTAATAGAATATAATAGAATGTAATATTATTATAATAAAATGAGATGAGAGAGTAAAGTTTCTTATTAGGTGTTTGTTTGGATGAGCTTATATTAGTAGAATTTTTGTTAGTAAAGTTTTTATGAGAAGAGTTTTTATGAGAAGCCAGTTGATTGTTTAGTTGTCATTTAAAAAAAAGCTTTTTTGAAAGAATTTCATACAATAGACTATTTGGTAACATAAAAATAAAAAATACTTTTAATTTTAATTATATTTTATTTTGTAATAAAAATTATTTAAAATATAAATATTATTTAAAATATATTAAACAATATGCAAAGCACAATATATTAATCATTATATAATTTTAAACCGTATGAAGCATAAATGAAAATATATTTAACCAAATTTTTGTATGAATTATAACATAAATAAAACTAATATAAACATAAATATTAAAACATATAAAAAGTCAAATAATATTATATAAATCTCAAAATAAACGTGAAGATATGTTTATGGATATTGTGGGAATTATGTATAAAACATAAGGGTAAAACGGACTAAAAAATAGGCTCATTAATTGATCTGAAAAGTCTACTTGAAAAAATGTTTTTTTAGAAGCTCCAAATTTGAGTGTATATTTTAGTTGGCAAAAAAACTATATCTACTAAAAAAGTATTTTTTATTTTACAGTCAAACATTTATTTTTCTTAAAAAAAGCTTTTGCGGTAGAAAAAGTGTTTATTCACCCTCTAAAAGCTCAACCAAACAGACACTACATCTCACTCGAAATAGTAAAAATGAAAAACTTCCGATTTAATGGTTTAGAATAGAATGTAAAATAGTAAACAATTTTTTACTATACCACATTATAAACTCTTCTTCTAAAC
The DNA here is from genome assembly GCA_027478495.1 of Erythroxylum alaternifolium. Taxonomy (NCBI): domain Eukaryota; kingdom Viridiplantae; phylum Streptophyta; class Magnoliopsida; order Malpighiales; family Erythroxylaceae; genus Erythroxylum; species Erythroxylum alaternifolium. Next base: position 2,493,555 of record JANIIA010000009.1, on the reverse strand, counting down.
AATATTTTACTATGTTATATTATAAATTTTTTTATTCCTCTCAAACAATAATTTTTTAATATTATATTGATTCATATTCTATTTTATTCTATTTTTTCATTAAAAAGCTTAAGCTTAACCAAACATAACATAACTAACAAGGAATCCCTTTCATCGTTAGCATGATAAGTTAACCATGTTAAAGACCTTTTTTTTTTTCTTTCTTTAAGGGTAAGTGATGAAAGTAGTAAAAAGTAGGTCGATAGCAACACACGCATGGATATATGTGGAAGTAGGTTGATGTTGATAAAGGATCCACTAAGGTCTCTATCCAGGTGATTCAACCCCATCTCTCCGCCTTCCATGGGGTTTCTTTTGGATTATCCCACTTACAAAAGAATAGCCACATTTATCCCCTTTTATATGGGACCATTTCTTACCCTGTGAAACCGTGGGGTCATCAATCAACTTCCATGGCCAACCCTAGTTTTAAGGATAAAGATTCATCGGTGTTTAAACCTGTCTTCCACTCCTCTATCTCCCTCTCTCTCTCTGATTTACGAATGTATTTCTCGCAACTACACCTGTATTATTTGTAATAAATACTACACATAACTTAACATGAAAGGCCTGACAATGCCAAGCCTGTATGCAGAGAGTTATGGTTACGTTAATACAGACCTAGCATATGATGAACAGTTGAGTGCAAGGTGATTTAAGAAGTCCTAAAGAGCAAGCAATGAAGCGAGATTCACGGCACATAAACAATAAAATGACTGTTTCAACTTTCAAGCAGAAAGCAAAACCCACCCTTGAGGGTTATAAAACTGGAAATATGATTGCTTTTGTCTCCTCAAGCTGCCACTACCACACGCTTCCCTAATTTAAGCTCTGAAACGGTCTGCATCTCTCAGTTCTATCATTACACCGACAACCCTTTTAATTTAACTTGACCCAACCATTATTTATTTTCTATCTCCTTAGTAGTTTAATAGTTAATGTTGTCTGCTATTATTGCCTTTCACGTGGGGTCGTTTCGTTACAGGTTTCTTCGTTCATTTATATATCTTAGGCTCTGCTTTTACTTTGCCAGGGGTAAAACACTTGGAAAAAATTGCTGCAGTCTTTCCCTGACGTGAAGCGGATAGGTCATTATTGGCTAGCAAATCCTGTCAATTCAACATTATTGTTGTGAAGCGAATGTTAGATTCCTCGTTTTCTTGCTCTTATAACTCTTGGTTGTTTCTGCCTGCAACTATGAAAAGAAGAGACGAGCTTGTATTGTATAGTCTCTCGTGTTTCCCGAGTTCCAAAAATTCCCTTTGTTTCCTCACATTGTTGTCGAATCTTTGATTAGTTCGTTTAAATAATGTCATTAGAAAGTATCGAAAATCAAGTTTAATTTAACTAAAATGATTTCTTAATTAATTAAATTCATAAAAGCTGGTGTAATATCATCCAAACTACATTCCTATTGACTGTCCTGGAGCTTGTCAGGATTATATTATCTGACTCCTTAATTAATGTTCCTGTGGTAATAGGTGGACCTTCAAATTGTGGCCTTGGCTTAATTTGAGGTTATGCTGTCAAATTTCTTGACTGTCTTCTCTTTCTAACTCTATGATTGCATTTGATCGAGCATATCTTCCAAAATAAGAACAATCACTGCAAGTCTCTCTTCAAATGAGAGGCTAGACATGATCGATGTTCCAATTCCATCTACCTTGATGTTACCTTTGTCACGCATATAGGCCAATGAAGATTTAGCCTTGTATATATATATAATAATGATCATTAATACTAATAATCAACAATCTCGCAATAAAGAGAATGTTCTGCCTACAATTCCGTGACACAAAGGTTCAGCTTCCAGTTCATGGGCAGGTTTCTCTTTTTCTCCTCACCTTTTCCTCCTTTCTTTGTTGTCTTCTAAAACTATAATTCCTTTTCTCCGCTTTTGCTTCATTTTGTTTAATATAAAATTACACTATATATTAACTATTATATCCTATATTAAAAGCTAATTTTAGGTGAAGTTTGAAGAAGCCCAAGACATTTGATTACCCTCTCTTTTCAATCCTGGAAAGTGTCAGTGTCACGAAGAAAGTATAAAAGATTAGACTCGCCCCGACACTCGAGACGTGAGGTAGGCCAAACCCGATCGGGCCCGCTGGGCCTGCAGAAGAATTCATATTAGCCATTTAAAAAGAAAATTAAAACTAAAAATCTAGTGGGACCGGGAGAGATTTCCCCAAAGCAAATCCAAGTGACGTGGGCCTCGTCATTTCATTGATCTATGTCCACGTGTCGACGTTTAAGACTTGATAGCCTGGGTCCCACTATATGCACCCCATGTGCTTTTGATTTTGACCCCCTACCCTCTCCTATCTCAGAAGATTGACTTTTCCCTCTGCTTTCCTATTCATGCATTAACCGCTCCGAAGACTAAGAGTCTGTTTGGTTCAGCTTTTGGCAAGTGAAAAAGTACTTTTTCTCACCGCAAAAGCTATTTTCAGGAAAAAATGAGTGTTTGGCTGTAAACTTCAAAAGC
>JANIIA010000009.1:2450162-2470309 GCA_027478495.1 Erythroxylum alaternifolium | reverse complement strand
GGACTCCTCCGAGACAGTACAGGACAATGGCTTGGAGGGTTCACACAGAATCTTGGCTGGTGTTCGTCGCTGACAGCGGAACTATGGGGCGTGTTTACCGGTCTTACTCTCGCATGGGATCTGGGGTATCGACGGATCGAGCTGGAAGTAGATTCCATCGCCGTGATCAACTTACTCTCCTCCGCTGCCGACCGTTCAATGTCTCTCATTCCTATAGTGCGGGGGATTCACGAACTGTTTACTCGGAACTGGACTGTTGTTCATCGCCACATCTATCGAGAGGGCAACAGATGCGCTGACTGGCTAACGACCTATGCTGAACAGTTTGATATCGGACTCACACGCTTCGATACCACACCCTCTGGGTGCCTTCCTCTTCTTCTTGAGGATATGTCTGAGATTCGATTCCCGCGACTCGCTTTGTAATTTGTGTTCTATTTTCCCTTTATGAAAAAAAAAGAGTGTCCCTTTGCCTAAGACCCCTCTTCGCTTTTTATCAATTTAGTAAGTTCACTGTTCATCAGGATAGCCATCGAGACTGTGGTAACACACTCTTTTGCCCATTCTCTAAATATATATGAAAAATCTACAACTTTCTTCACATTAATGAGGAATTTCCATAATCACACGCCTTGACTAAATCTACTTTGACCATGCAATTATTCATTTTTCTCTTAGAGTTATATCCTTCTATTAACTCCTGATAAAGGAGAATATCGGTGCTGACAACCCTCCTCTTTAAACTTCTTACCTCATTAATTTAATTTTAGTTCGATTTTTAACATATTGCTAAATATTAATTGCAATATCTAATCAACAAAAGTTTTAAGCAGATACAAAATATAAAAATAACATCAACATTATCCAATAAAAATCTCGATGATACACTAGATTTGATGAGATTTAATAATGCACAATCTTATCTTATCTAATAAAGATGTTTTTGCCAATACACAAATTATAAGAAATGCTAATAATAGGTTTCATGTAAAGCAATATGTTACATCTTTAATTGTAGTTTCTGTAATAGATACGAGAATTCAATAACTCAGTGCACCTTTCTTGCTGGTACGATAAGAGTTGCAGAATAAACAGGTAAGGCCTAAAAGTAGGAACAAATACATAAAATATGCATAAAACTAAAATGAACACTTCCCCGCATAAGCATTTTTACTTGTCATTCGCACTCCGCTAATCAGTTGGCATTACGAACACAATCACTTCGTCATGCCAAAAGTATGAGTTGACCATTTTGCATGTCGTGCGTGGACAAAACAATGCTTACCATGTCCTGTCCTAAACATGTATCGTAATATATTTGAACTGTTTATAAATTTAACGGCTCTATTAGTTTAGAAATGCATTACCAAAAAAATAAAAAAACTGAAGCTTAAAGTCGTAAGATTGGGTGGTTTGTCCACGTCATTGATTGAAATGTGTACGGCTCAAGATTTTAGACAAAAAAATATTGGAAAAAAGAAATAGAAATATACATTGATTAAATTATTCTGTCTGAGTGTTTCAACTTGCAAGATTTTCAGTTGGACATGTTCGTTGAACGGACGAAACGACGAGTAGTTTCTGATAATGGTTCTCTAGTCACGTGCGATGCCGATACGATCCAAGACGAACAAAGATACAAAGAAGACACGTGGCAATTGTCACTGTGCCTGTCTCCCATTAATCCCCGCGGACTGCAGTATATTATCACTAATGGCACACGATTAATGAAAGAAAAAAATATCTGACACGATGAAATTTATATCATTATATGCTTAATTTTGAATCTAACTGTTGTTGTTACTTCACTTCTCAAATATTATTTTTCAGTTAGTGTATTAATTGTAATAATATAATATTTAATGGAAATATTTTTAAAATAATAAGTTAAAAATTAATTTACTGTCTCTAAAAAATAATTAATTTAAAATTTAAGAAAGTCATTTTGGTTTATAAAACATGAAATAAAGCAAAACTAAATCCCCATTTTCCATCAAGTATTAGGCTTATCTATTGGCTTTCTTCCTCCATCAGCAGTTAGAACCTCCACTCCAGTCTCCCTCTTAAACACCAAGAAGAGAGAGAGAGAGAGAGAGAGAGAGCACTTGGCAGGCACTTGTATTCCCAGCAAGAGTCAAATACTTGGCATCTTCAAAAAGAGGTCCCCCCCCACTCGTCAACACACAAACTCTTTGTGTCACACAAATAGATACACACATAGATCCAATGCAACTGCTACCCTCTTTTTCTTCTTGCCTTTTCCCTGTTTTCCTTTGATTCTTCTTTTGAGCGCTTGGCTTATAGCGTTGTTAGTTGTTAGTGTTCGGTTTTTTCTATCGAGTGTTAAATGGCGGGGCTAGCATCCGTTTCATCTCCCCTATGTACGTGGCTGGTGGCCGCGTGCATGTCCGTCACTTGCGCCCAGGGACATTCTGGTGACTCTTCGCCTTCCCTCAGCCGCCGGAGAAGGTCTCTCCTCGCTAAATGCAACTCCTCCGCCATTTCGACTTTTAACGTCGGCGGCGGCAGCGACGGAGGTCTCTCTGGACGCTTCGTGTCTTGCTTCAGCGGATCGAGCTTTCAAGGTTTAATGAACTCATGTTTGGCTTTTGAGCCTTGTAGTCACTACTACGCCTCCAATGGCATCTTCTGTCCATCCACAAATCTCAATCGCAAGCAGAGACGCCTCAATCGCTCTTCAGCTTCTGGTATTCTTTTCACGCTTTCTTCTCTTCTGCTTCCTCATACTTACTCCTCCTCCTCCTCCTCTTTTTTTTAAAATTATTTTTCTTGTTTTTATTTTCGGATTTCAGTTAATGTTGTTTGTCTCTAGTACTTTGTTTGGATTAGTCCTTGCCAGCTTAGGACTTATTTTTTTTAGTTATATGAATTTTTAATATCCTCTAAGTGAATATGCTTGGTTTTGTGCTTCTTGAACTTGATTTTGTGTTGGCGTTACATCTTATGCCGTGATTTTCCACCTACTTTCTGTTTTTCTATTTTAATTTTATTTCGTAGTCCATTCTTAGTTGGAGTTCCCAAATTACGATCGTATTTGCAGATACTGTATAACTTTCATTTATTTTTCCTTTGTTGTTGATGTCGAATTTCAGAGATATATAGTTACTGTTTTCCAATGCCCAACTTCTGTAGTACTGTAAATGATCAATATGGTTGAAATTGAGACTTGCAAACTATAGCAGAAGTTAAGTGTACGATCTCCACGATCACAACTAGCTCATTATGCCTTTGTACTATGGAATTCTTGTGCTTAATCTTTAAACAATATGTAAGCCAGGTTTGCTTAGTATTGAAATAAGTATATGGGTACATAAATCATTGCCATTCTACGTTTGCTTCACAATCAATGTCTAACCATTTGGAGTGGAACTGATGTAAACTTGCAGGGGAAGCCATGGCTGTAGCAGTGCAACCAGCTAAAGAAGTTGTGACTAGGAAGAAGCCTGTTACTAAACAGAGGCGAGTGGTGGTGACTGGAATGGGTGTTGTCTCACCCCTTGGCAATGATGTAGATAAATTTTACAATAATCTGCTTGAAGGGGTCAGCGGCATAAGTCAGATAGAGTCTTTTGACTGTTCTCAATTTCCAACTGTAAATTTTCTGAGACAATTATATCTTCTTGTTTTGTGATGAAATTTTTATCTTGCGATAACCTTTTGTTTTCCCCTTTTCTCTTTTTGGGTTGGGGCTTCGCTTTTCCAGAGAATAGCTGGAGAAGTCAAGGATTTTTCAACTGATGGATTGGTTGCACCAAAATTGTCAAAGAGGATGGATAAATTCATGCTTTACATGCTAACTGCAGGCAAAAAAGCCTTGGTGGATGGTGGAATTACAGAAGATGTGATGAATGATTTGGATAAAACAAAATGTGGAGTATTAATTGGCTCAGCAATGGGTGGCATGAAGGTAACTCTAAGCTCCTTGTCTTTGACACACTTGATAATGAGTAGTAGATGTTTGTTCAAAGATTCTGATGTTATTCTAACAACAAACTTTGTCGAATAATCTCCATATTTTATAACATCATCTGCTGTCTATATGTGCTATAAGATAATATCAACAGACACCAGCATGATTGATTCTTAGTAAATTCCATTTAATCAAATTGGGATGTCCTAGATCTGACATGTCTCTTGGTGGGAGTACCATGAAACTGAGAATTATGGGTGTGTTCAATACTTACCGATAAAAGTGGAATTGGTCTATGGTCGAGTCAGTAACAAATAAAATAGGAATTTCTAGTTATACTACTAAAAGTTTCAGTTGAAATCTACACATACCAATAACTACTTTTCCATGGGCGAGCCTGCCTACTTATTCTCATGGAAAAATCACTTCTGTATTTGTGATCTTTGCTATTATCATCATGTGACTACCAATCTGCTCTAAACAATTGATATGACACTACATTGTATGTCACCTCCTTTTTCAGACACTATCCACCAATGTATGGTACTTTTGGCAACCATTGTCAATTGATTGGAGATTTTTCATCATTCTTGCTCTGCAATACTGTTCACAGCGTTCGATCAACCATGCATGAGGGTTCAAAGACTTGCATGCAATGATGTAGTTTTTAAATAGTTCCTCGTCTTCGTGTTTTTATAGGTATTCTCTGATTCAATTGAGGCTCTAAGGATCTCTTACAGGAAGATGAACCCTTTTTGTGTACCTTTTGCAACTACAAATATGGGTTCTGCCATGCTTGCAATGGATCTGGTAACGGTAACTTTTGATACAGATATGTTCATGTCATCTTTTTGATAAGGACCTAAAATGTGATCATGCAAAATTATAGGGTTGGATGGGGCCCAACTATTCAATTTCTACTGCCTGTGCCACTGGAAACTTCTGCATATTGAGTGCGGCAAACCACATCGTTAGAGGCGAAGCTGTGAGTGTTTTGCAACTGATGCATGTTCATTGATGAAATATGAATGCACTTACTTTGTGAATGCGTTCTGTTTTACTTCTTAACAAGTATTCCTATGAATTTGCAGAATGTTATGCTTTGTGGGGGCTCAGATGCAGCAATTATACCTATTGGTATACCGCTTTTTCATTTCTGTTCTCCAAATTGTTCTTCCTAGTACTGAAATAAGTTGTTATTTGTTCAATTGGGCCAGGGTTGGGAGGTTTTGTAGCATGTAGAGCACTTTCTGAGAAGAATGATGAGCCTACCAAAGCTTCAAGACCTTGGGATATGGTAATTAATCAAATATCATCCATGATTCATCTCTCCCCTCCCCCTTTGTTTGATGAATCTTGAGAACATTGCTGAGAAACATAAGAATTAACATAGTCTGTCAATGAAAGTTTTTCTAAATATGGGTCCTTCTATCAGAATATCAATGCGCATTGTTGAAGATGGTTTTAGCATCTGACAACTAAGTATTATTCTTTTCTTTTAAACATGAATTCTTATGATAGCAAAAAAAGTTATTGATTTCTGTGCTTTTCTTTTTTTGAAGTCTCGCAGTTTTTAGGATAACGCTTTTGGTTTAATTGTGTAAGTTACTGATTACAAAACTGCAAGCTTTATATGACTCTTATTGAGGTTATTAACTCTAGTGTTTCCTTTGGTGACAAACAGAGTCGGGATGGATTTGTTATGGGTGAAGGAGCTGGTGTTCTTCTTTTAGAAGAGTTAGAACATGCCAAGGTATATTATACATGGTTTTAGTCTTGAGTTCCTTTCTGCTTGCAGCACTTGAGACCTCTGTGAAATATGGCTCAGCCATTTATATTCGTTAGCTTCTACAAATAGCTGTTAGGCTATCCATATTTAGATCACTTGCACCTCTGGCATCTTATGCGGTTTTTCTATTCTTGTTTGTTCTATGGTTAAACAAACCAATTCCAAATTGTGAACTTTAACGACAAAATTATTCCTCTAGTAATTAACGTATAATTGTTTGGCGATTTGAAGGCAAGAAGTGCGAATATCTATGCAGAATTTCTTGGAGGAAGCTTTACTTGTGATGCTTATCACATGACTGAGCCGCGTCCTGATGGTAATGCTCCATTTCAGAGTTCTTCCAATCCTAGGCATAATTATAGGCATGAGAATCTCAACATGCACTTTTAGCTAATGGAAAAGTTAGCACTTTGCTTCCTGTGGTTCCTTTCATAAATTCACAGGATTATAACACTCATTTAAGTTATTTGGGAAGTATCCATCCACAAAAGGAGTACTTGGTTGGAGACAGATGGCATAAAGCGTTTAAATTGTTTTAGGATTAATTGGACCTTAAAAAATTGAGTTCCATTCTAGCATGCTAAGCATGGCTTATTCAGTGAAAACTCACCTACCATATAACTGTAGCCTTAAAATATATAAATGTGAGCTGAAATGTGATCGGCTTGCTTGGCCTGTTCCTTTGTAGTTATATTGTGTCATTTAGGCAGCAATTTGGACTCTTTCTGGATGTACGACTCGATAATAGCAAGGAAGTGATCCCAAAGTTAAAAAAATGCTAATGGCTTCATTTGACATGCTGGAATCTTGCCACATATTTTAGTTGATTGGCAAATAAAGTGCTTTAGTGTCAGATTTTAGTACAACAAATTGATCGCTCACCATTCTTCCACTATCATGCATCTATGACGAGAACTGTAATCATATTTCTTTCCCTACAATAAAGTATATTTTCTTTAGTTCAATATGTACTGTTTCGACAAACTCTTAGAGTTGTTATAGTAACATTCTAATGCTTCAGACCTAACTCTGAATAACATTGTCTATCATGACAAGCAAATGAATTATTGTCATTGGAGTTTGTTGTCCGGTATGATCCTCTCAACTTTGTTTGGAATTACGAACTCACCTATCTTCCAATTGTCCCACACAAAATAGGGTTTGGTGTCATTCTATGTATAGAAAAGGCATTGGCTCAATCTGCTTTGTGTAAGGAGGATATAAATTACATAAATGCTCATGCCACATCCACACCAGCTGGAGATTTAAAGGAGTTTCAAGCTCTTATGCATTGCTTTGGTCAGAATCCAGATGTAAGTATGATGGATTGTGGTTGTATAGATTAAGTTTCCTGAGTTTGCTAATCAAGTTTCCTACTTCCTCAGCTAAGGATTAACTCTACTAAATCTATGATTGGCCATCTACTAGGAGCGGCTGGTGCCGTGGAAGCTATTGGAGTAATACAGGTAGCGAATTTGCAGCTCTAGTTGCATTCTTACTACACAAAACAAATTGTTTTAACTAGCTAAAATTTATTTAACCTTTTTCTCACCTATCCTTGCAGCACTAGGCTTTGTGTTCAGTTATGTAGTTTTGTGTTGTTACTTACAGGCAATACGGTCTGGTTGGGTTCATCCAAATATCAACCTGGATAATCCAGATGAAGGCATGGTATGTTGCCTTCTATTCCTTGAGATCTATGATGCCTCATGGCATGGCGGACTCTTTATAGTGGTAAAACAGAAGACGTTAGTTTTCATAAATTTTCTAAGTTATACACATCGATTCAGGATCCCAACGTGCTAGTGGGCCCAAAGAAAGAGAGGCTGGATATCAGGGCTGCCTTGTCTAATTCATTTGGATTTGGAGGCCACAATTCCTCAATTATTTTTGCGCCATACAAGTGAAATAGGTCTGCTTCAACTTCGTTGGAATTTGTCGTGAAGATTTTAGAAAACGTAATTTGTTCTCTTGCCCTTAGCTATGTTTTTTCTTTTTAAGACCAATCACGATTCGAGTTTAACCGCATCAGTACCTCTCCAAATTGCATGAATGTTATTTTGTATTTGACGACCTACAGTTTGGTTATTTTCTGCAGATTGCTGTTGGAGTCTTTGTTGTATCCGGTTATTATCATGTACGTTTAAAACCTTGACATGTTAGATTTAGCTTCTGGGATAGCGATCTAAAGTGCAATGGTTAAAATGGTTCTTTGGAGGAGGAAAATGATCGAAGTGGAGCATCATCTACTTTTGAGGGCCATAGAATTTACACCGACTTGCCCCCCTTTTTTTTACTGCCTTTTTGTACAACTTATGTTCTATATACGAGTAGTCTGACGAATAAACTTATTGTAAGTCGCAAATGGCTTATTTACAGCAACGTATACTGTGGTCCATGCTGATGCCTTTCTCTTTATTTTACGACTAATCTCTTCAGGCAAGTCTTTAACTTTTAAGCTTTACACCATGCCCCTGTATAGTTTTAGCAGACAAAAGACAATCCAAGTTTATCCGTTATTAAGCCGAGTTGACAACTTCTTGGTGGCTGGATTTCAAATGTTTTGAATTAACTATTTGCAAGCCTATATTCATATCAGACGATCGTCCCGAGGAGTTAGCGTTGTACATCTCCGGTTTTCAGCAGTTAAAAGAGTCGTTACGATGTGTACCATAAAATACGGAACTTAAAAAGAGTCATAAAATATGGAACTTCTCATTACGTCTCTTAGGCAGCTCAAGGCTCAGTAATACGACGGGCTTTTAGAGGGGGGTTAAGACACTGGTGTAAATTTAGGTCTTTTTCATTTCACAGGACCCGAACCTTGGCCGTAGTACTTGGTGGATCACAAGTGGATCAGAGTAACATGTCAGAAAATCAGAGGTATACCGTGCCAACCTTCCATCAATTGCTAAATAGGTACATTCTAAACATACCTTTTAAATTTGTGTCTCAGAGTTGACAGCTTGAAACACTCTTTATTGACATAAGAATCCCTTGTAGGTTCCAATTCAAGTCTACCGCTCACTTATAAATTAGAAATGAATCAACCGGAAACATGTACGCAAAAATGGCCCATATTACAACATGGGCTTGCTCCTATGCATAATATTACTATATACACAAACGTACAACCTTACATCCCTCAACCTAACAAATCTTAAAATTCCAGACCAACTCATCAACAGAAAAAACCTTAGAAGACCTTCAGGGAAAAGAACAAAATGTAACTGGCATCTCAATTGCTTTTTCTCTTGTGGCCTTTCTTTTTACCCTTTGAAACTTTCAGCAGCTTCATAGAAAGAGCATTTGAAGCACTCCTGCCTTCAAGTTTCTTTGTCATCTTTACCACACTTGCAATACCTTTCCTTGCTACTGCCTGGTGTTCCGGCCTTCGGCTTATCATCTTTCTATCCAGCGGCCAATATGCATATGGTTCAAGTTTGTCCTTTCTCTTTAGATCTCCACCAGCCTTCTTGCTGGCATATTCCTTGCCAGTGTAAGCCCAGCCAGAGTCTGAGGTTTTCTGGCGCTTGCGCACTTTTTTCGCCGATTTTGCAGACTTATAGCTGCCTGTTTCACTCCTTGCATCAGTTTCAGCATCAGAGGTTCTCTTCTTCTTTGGTTTTCCTCCCTCTTGTATAATCAGCCGCCCCTCAGAATCTATCTCCAGTTCATCATCTGATTCTTGTTTCCTCTTGAGATGCCCAGATGAATGAAGAGCTGACCTTGTCTTGCGCTGATCAAGTAAGTCAAGTGGATCATTTTCCAATTGATCAAACAAGTCTTCTGGCAAGCTTTTATCTGATCTTTGCCTTCTCTTTGCCCTGGAAAGAGTTCTATACAACTGATCAAATTACTCCAAAACACCCAGCTGAATACTGTTAATGCCAAACAACTAAATCCAAATACACATTTACCTCAATGAACCCATGTTAGATTTGAATTGTGAGGAAGCCTTGCTATGCCGACCAGAGTTCGTCTCCATGTACTCATCACTGCTGGCTGCAGTATCTTCATCTCCAAAATCAGAGAATATTTTTGTATGGTTCCATCGACTTGACCTGAAAAGAACATGAATTAAATGATATGACCAAGCTCACATTCCATTACTTCACGAAACCAATAAATTGTAGTTGTTTAATGGTGCAAGATCATCCATTCAGAAGCACTTATTTCCAGAGTTTGAACAAACTATCTTGACAAGAAAGAAAATGAGACCTGGATGTTGTCGCTCTAGACAGATAAGATCTCGTTCCCTCGGACTTGGACCCATGCCTTTTTTCTTTACGCTCCTTTATCTAAGTCACCAGTGACACAGCTCAGAGATATAAACTAGAAGCATTATCCAGAATGAACTTGCATGTTGACATAATAAAGAACAACAACAACAACTAAGAATCTCGCTAATAAGTGGAATCTGAAGAAGTCCAGTAGTACGCAATCTTACCCCTAACTAGTAGAGAGACTGTTTCCAAATGACTCACATTAAAAAAGAGAGAGAGAGGAAGAGAGTACAAATTATAAAGTAACCTTTCTAATATTAGTAAGAAGCTTCATATGTTCTTCAGGCATCACGGCCTTGACAGCATCAAGACCACATTTTCCCACGAGCATTTCCAGGATATGCTTAACCTGAAAAGATTCAGTTTCTTCAGATGATACAATATTTCAGCAGAATCTAGAGGAAACCCATGTAGACTGCACTTGACTATTACAAATGCTGCAACAATTTTGATGCAGTACACAAGCTGACACAATTCCATGGCTCCAAAAGACATTCAAAAAATTGTGCAGAAGCATTCCAGAATCTAATATTTTTATTAAGATTTTATTTTACTAATATGCCCTATATGTTTAGACAGTCAGGGTTTCTTAAATATAAGTTTAGAATTTTCTTTTCTTTTCTAAATAGAATTCCTCCGGAGAAAGCTATTATAAATAGGACATTACAACATTTCAATAACTAGTACTTCTGAAACTTCAATTCAAGCAAGTTTTTATAAGAAAACTATATCTCTTTGTTCCAAAAACAATCAATCAAATTCTACAATAATTTGTTGAAACCAGTCTGCCTTAGTTATTTCTCTACGTCAAATGGGATCTCAGCACAATCAATCATGTGTTCACACCAGTGCTCCCGAAAGTGCACCTCTCCATAAACTATAACATAATAAGAAGCATTCCAAGAAGATAACAGTAAAAGAGAAGTTGAACAAAACATAAGCCAATTTATAAGGCCAAACAAGTTTTCGGCAATGATTCAAGTCAATAAAGTTTCTCGGGCACACCAAAACTTGCATCAAGAAGATTATATAAGCTTGTTACTTGGGACTACGGTTGGAGCACAGACTGCAATAACAAAATAGACCACACGTCTACAACACCTGATTCAAATGATAGCAAGAATGACTTAAAATTGGGAAATAACCTAATACCTTGGCTTTAAAATGGTTTTTCGTGTCATCTTGCCACTTCAGCAACCCTTCCACCAAGCTCCCTAAATGCATCTGCAGTCCTTCAGCCTGTGATTTGGCTACCAACACTTTCAACAAACCTAAGTTAGCCTGCAAGCACAAGAACTTGACTTAGCAGATAATAGTAAACAAAATTTAAAATAACACATGGACTTTGATACACACAGAAATCTATTCAAACAAAAGTACAAATCTCAGAAAGAAAGACAACAAACTTTAATAATCTCCCGATTCTTTCTCCGGAGAAGAAGAAATGTGGATGGAAGTAACTTGTATGCAGTTGAAATAAGGTCTGAAAACTCGTACGCCAAACGAGCTAAGCCTTTCATAGCAGCACTAACCATATGGGGAGTTTCTCCAGCCAAGCCCCCTGCCACCTGCAATAAAAGAAGTTGATTTACTTTTATAACTAAATTTGATTTTGGACCATTTAATCTTGTCAGGGGAAGCAGGGAAAAAAGGGACAAGAAAAGGCATTTCATCGCCACCATAATTTGCTATAACTTCTAATAAATAGTATTAAAAACAGGAATATAACTTGCAGTATCACACATACTGAATCAGAAATGGAACAGGTTCATACCATGTTAAAAAAATGAAACAAGTTTTCCCTTTTCCCACCAGTCTCTTCATCTCCACATGCATGACCAATTTGCACAAGAATTTCATAAGCTCTATTTCTTGTCTTTTTGTTTGCCTGTAAAAGACTCATAAAAGAGGACACGTGAGATCAATTGTTTTAAATTACATAAAACATCTTCAAAAGATGTTAGAAAAGATAATCTTTTTTAATATTTAGCAGCCAACTTCACACAAGGACTAAACATTTGAGATTGTGATGAAAAACCTATCTATATCATGCCTTTGCAATCCATGTACCAGGGCTACATAACACTACAGGACAATATCATTTGAACATATCTTTGCTTTTTACTTCTTTTGTTTGGAGAGGGGTAGTGCAAAGGATGGAATGGATTAAGCAATATTGGAAAACAGCAAGTTATTAATAATTACAAGATGAAACAAACGGATTCATTAGCAAATCCAGCCATACGTGAAAACAATACAGCAGAGAAAATACAAATACAGAGTTTAAACAATTACACAGAGCGCACAGTACCTCTTTCAGGGCAAGTATTATTTCGGTAAGAAAGGAACTAAGGATTTCACGCCTCCTCTGCTCAGAATCTTCCTGCAACTAGAAGCATAAGCGGTCAAGATTGGAAGACCAAACACGACAATCACCACGAAAATGATAAGAGAGGAATAATATCCACCTTGGAGACATGGACTATTAGAAAGTACAAACAATCAAGCCTATGACGTTTGGCTGAGAAATGGCATGACGGCAGCACATCAATCATTAGTTGGAGTAGCTCTTCGAGCGCAGATGAAAGAAATTCATCAGATTTCTGATCACAAATCAGATAGATAAAATGTTCAGCAACACTTACATAGAATATACAACAAAAATAGTGCCTACTTGCCACTAATTTAAGATGAGCTGATATCACTAGGTTTTGCTCTGTTTACACATTTCTCAAATGAACAAACATTCATGGAGAGGCTTTTACAGCCAAGACTCAATATATAATTCATCCAATAATAACATTACTACCAGAAACCATTTCACCTGGAGAATAGTTGAAAGAACTTTGTATGCCTTCTTTTGGACTAAACCTTCAATATCCTGCAAATCAATAACACAACAGCAACTGGGTGAATTTTTACCATAGCAGGAGGGTAAAAGTGCACTTATGAGTAATATGCAATTGACTAACTTGTAAAGCAGGCTTCACTGCAGTATATAAAACACCAATTTCTTTCCCATCCAGGCCAGACAAAAGAGAGATTGCCAAGTCAAGTAGCCGACCCCTGTGAAATGGAGTTTGTTTGATTCTAAATGCCTTTCAGTAACAAGAATGATAGAACATTGTGCAAGAACAAATAAAGTAGTGACATTCACAAAGTAGTTGTTTGATTGAGATTGTAAAAATCCATATAAGGCGAACCTCTCAAGAGATATTGTATTCTCATTTGATGAGTTATCAATCCTCATTGAGTTGGAGCCTTTTGAATTATCAACATCTGAAGCCCTTCTTGTAACATCCAAAAGTTTACGCATTGTCCTCAAGAATATTCTTGTGACTACCTCTTTATCAGCTATTGAAGCAATTTGATTGATTGTATACTGCAAAGATGCAAATGATATTAGTCAGCCACCAAAACTACCTGATAAAGTTTCATCAAAAGTAAAGTACTTCTCTAAGAGGAAACAACCATATGTGACTAAAATATCCACACTGAACTACTAAACCAGGTTCAGTCCAATAGGCAATCGCAAATTTATTTATGGTCACAGAAGTACCTGCAAACAACCACCTTCATCTTTTGAGGATTCGAGCAGGATCCCTGATAAGACTGTCAACAATTCACGGGAACATTCTCTTAGCCCATTCAAGTTATCTGCAGCAACTTGTGGGGTATATCGAGCCATAGCTCGCTGTTTTGCAATAGTGATGTCAATATCAGATGGATCCTCCTTTTCTTCCACAATTCTCTTATTTTGTTGAATAAGAATATCCAGAGCAGAACATATAATTCCACGAACTTCACATTCTTCACGGAGGGCCAAACATAAAGCCTTCCCAAGATCTGTGAAATCATTTGCAGTATCTGAAGGATAGTTGCAAAAGGAGGGTAATAAGGACCATAAAGAGTATACAATGGCATCAACACTCCTTGCTGCAACAATCCGTCCCCCTAATTCCAGCTGCAGTGATCAAGAATTTTAGAAAGCATCATTAGCGTTAATTTCCACAATTGACTGCACATCCCTCCCACGCTTATATTAACATATTAATTTCCGAAATTCATACCTTCTGGGATTTCTTCTTCATCTGACCAATCTCATTCAAAATTGATTCTGTGTAGAAGCTTAAATGGGCACCAACAGTATACTTCTTCAAAATAGGAAAGAGCCACACATTAACCTCAGCTAACTCATCAGCATCCAAATTTAAAGGAAGGATGCTCAAAAATGTCTCCGGTCCCATTGCACCAAGGGCAGATCCAAGGCATTCATGCAACTGAAAACCACCAAATAGACCTCATATCAGTCAAAAAGAAAAAGCAGGGAAAACTAGAAGTTGCAAACGAAGAATAAATACACATTAACAATGGCAACAGAGGATGCTGCTTAAGATAAAGTATTTCTAATTCACAAACATCACAGTAGTGTAAGATAAGTACGTTACGAAAAAAAAGAATGTACAAAAGAATAACCAGCAAACTGCAGCATACATCAAATCATTAATGGTTTATGTCCAGTGGAACCATATAAATCCGAACTAGCTCAGCATAATACTTCATCACATAAGAAAGCATTTGAGAGCAAAATATGCTAGTACCAGATAAGTGATGAACAAATGCACAACCATGATAAGAATACAGACAATACGTACATGACCAAGTCGCTAATGGATAAAATTGTCGATATAAGTATGTTACTTCTCTAACACTTTTGGTCCATGAAGTTTCACTGTGGCTAGCAATCATCAGCATTTAAAGGAAGAAACACTTGTGAACATTGAAGCAATTCTAGGTTTGCGGTATGTGAGACCACAATGTTGCATTCTGTTGGTTTATTTCATGATAGATATGGACATGCAATGGGCACATTAAACAACCTTAGCATTCAAGGACATTCAAACTCCAAAAATGTTTATTGATTACCAAATCAATGAACACCACATCAGAGATGTCATAAAGCCGTGGAGTGTTAAGGATGACAATAAATCGAAGGGAGTGGTTCCGCATAATCATTTAGTAAAAAGTTATGCCTTAAAAACACCAACAGCATGCTATTAATTAATGATTCAAAAATTTTAAAAATGAAACTACCTGTTTCTTGAAAGGGAAATCTTCATCAGGCAGTCTCTGCATATCTGCCAAGTTTGTAAGAGTTCCCCTCATAAAATATGAAGAATGGATCCCTGAAAGTCATAACCCTTACCTCATAAGCTAAAAGGTAATACATGCAAAAAGAAAACCAGAAAATAGATAGAATAAGGAATTAAAGTAGTAGCACATAGGATTTTGCAGCAATACAGCTATGTAAATGCTGAATTATATGTTATCTACAAGGGAGTGTAAATGGAAGGGGACTAAAGATTCAAATGTCTAAAGGCTGAACCTCTCAATTTATATTATCTTATCTATAGCTTCAGACTACTAGGATGTGAATTTCACATTCGCCATTGACCAGGACTGTATTAAAAGTTGGTAACTAGGGACAGGAAATCGAGTTACAGGACTATATCAAAGGTGGTAATAGGGATGGGGAATCAAGTTACTTACAAATTACAGGGAAGATATAACTGTTACTGACACCTATACGAACTATGTTGTTAATTTAAGATAGGCAAGCGCACATTTCTTAAAACCTGCCTTTCAACAATAACAATGAGTGTTCCTAAAACCGTAAAGTTTGGACAACTGCTCTGACAAAAACAAAGAGACGAAAAAATATTGATAAGTCCAAAAACTATATGAAGTGCCTTGCACAGAGAACTACCAAACTTCAACATGTCAACATATTTCAACCATATCAAAGAGAAGACAAAAACATAAATTGAACTGGAACAACAGTATCCAAGCAAGAGATGGGATTACCTAGTTTGTCAAACATTACCGAAACAACTTGAAATACCATGTCCCAGACTGCACTGTAATGGTAATCAAGTAGGCTCTCTACTGTTGCACACAATTTTTCTATGACGGTAGGTCCAGACTTTCTACCCTCAACATTCATGATAATTTTAATCTGATCCACTCCTTGCTTAATCAATCTTTCATCAATGCAGTTATTTATCAAACTTTTGAGTGCCTCTGTGGCTGCAAAAACAGGCTCTTCATGCTTGGATGACAAAATATCTAGTAAACACAAAGGGATAAACAATTTAGTCATATGACAAATAAAAAAAAGATATCAGAAATAAGAGATGTGGCATCTAACCTTTGAGAGTGCTGAAAATGATAGGAAGCTTAACCACACAAATTTGCCTATTCAGTGTATAGACTTTTCTCATCCCAATATCCAACAATCGGGCAGTGAAAGTCATGTTATCAGCGGATGTTGCATTTGCAGGAGCAGAGAGCGCTATAAAGCATAAGAGGTCAAGTAGCGTTTCAGATGAAACATCCAACGTTTGATGTATACAAATTAAGTTCAAACTATCAGTTATTCGCCTTGTGACAACAGGTTGGCGCAGTTCAAGGAGGGTTTTGTAATACTTCAGGATGGAAGTAATATACTTCGACGACATAAGAGGTAGACATTCTTTCAAAGCATCCAAAATATATAAGACTTCCTGAGCCCCTTTGGGCCCTTCATTAGCATTTACATTTGATCCACCAGCGAGAAGAAGAAACCTTTCCAAAGTGTTTGTAACTCCTTCACTTGCAGGGACTAGTGCCGATGTCCCATGAAAATTTTGTAGAACATCTCGGATACAAGTATGTGACTGCCTTCTCACCTGTTAGAATTACTCACTCTTAGCACATAACTTTTACAGTGCCCGTCAAACAATTGAGAAAATAAAGCCCATATTGAGATTACTCAAATGTTAGTTGAGATGACAAGAGCTCCTGTTAAGAGATAACCAACGAGTATTGATGCGTTTATTGTGATGTAAACTGCTAACTTATTCACTTCAAACAGTGAACTTTGAATTGCGAAACTTATTATTCACTTAAAACAATGAACTTTGACTTGCGAAGCTTAATAAATGAATTGGGGTCGCATCAGAAACGATAAAATCTAAGAAATAAACTGACCTTTGGTCGCGAATCAACCATGAAACCCAACAAAACCCCGTATATTTGAGAAACATCGGTCCAATTAACTATATCTTTGACAATCAACAAATGCGCTATACACTTCAATCCCGAAATTGCAGCGAAATCCGTCGTAGAGCTCAATCTCAAAACCCTAACCACCAGCTCCGACACGTATTCGTGCTTCTTCTTCAAAACAGCAACCGAAATCCTCGGGAGAGAGAGGGAGAGGATAGTGAGTAGCGAAGCAACAACGTGGGGAGGAGGATCCGCGGAGGCGGAGGAGATGCGATCAAGAGAGGAACAAACGGCAGCAAAGTAGGCGACGGCGGTGGGAGGAACGCTCTGGTCCTTGAATTCTTGCGACATTGCGCCAACAGCTGCACAAAGACGCTGGTGGTGGTCGTCCGACAAGTCGGAGAATTTCGAGAGGATCAAGTCGCAGAAATCGTCGGCGGTGGCGGGCCTCTCCATATCGACATCTTCCATGTTGTGGCGAGTGTGGAGGTTTAGGGGTTTGCAGAGAAGACAACAAAAAACCTCTTTAACACTTTATTTTTGGTTATGGTTAGGGTTTTTATTCAATGCTGAAATCTGTCCTGCCTAGTTTTCTATGGCCCAAAGCACTATATTTATTAGAAATTTTTTTATTTTAATATGTTTATATTTATCCTTTGATTAAAATTTTTAAAATTTTATTTAAGTTATTAATAATTTTTTAGAAAAACATAAATTAAAAATAAATAATTAAAACTAAAACTAAAACTAAGACTAAAAAATAAAATTAGAAAATATAAGCCCTTTATATTTTTTTTAATAGATAATGTATGTTAAATCTTGATTTTTAGAAACTTTTGAAGTTGGGCTTGGGCTTTAAATGATTTGAACAAAAGGCCCAATAATTTGTTTATTAGATATTAATATATTCATAGTTGATGACATATCAAATTCTCTGTTTTAGTTACTCTGTTACAATTCTATTTTATTAAATTTTATCTATATATTTATATAGGAACAATATAAATATATAGATAAAATTTAACAAAATATAATAAAAACACCATAATCAAAACAAAAAATTTGATCCTGACCAATATATTGTCGACTATTTCAATATCGCTATAAGATGAATCCTGCATTGTTGACATTTGGCAGATCTTGAAATTAAGGGATCCCTCGAAAAAAAGATATAAAGATTATTTCATAAATTAATTAGTTTATATTCTCAACTTGAGTTTATAAATTTTTTAAAATTATAAAAAATATTTTTATAATTTTTAATATTGTTGAAGAGCTCCTTATTTAAAACTTAATAAAACAGGTGGAATATAAATGAACAAAATGTATATAATATGGCATTCAATGTGAATATTAACGATGATATCGCATTCAATGTGAATATCATGCGTTGATGGATAAAATATTATTTATGTGACGATTTAATTCAATTCTTAAATTTGGATCGTAACATAAACATAAAACATTACGTAAATAATTAAATTTGACTTAAATTAATAATCAACATCGTAACATAACCATAAAACATTACGTAAATAATTAAATTTGACTTAAATTAATAATTTAAAATTATTAATTTAAGTCAAATTTAATTATTTACGTAATGTTTTATGGTTATGTTACGATATTGTGTCAGTGACGCTTAATTAATCTACGTATGATATTTTTATTGTGTATGTTTTGTTGTTATTTTTTAAGTAAAGGTTAAGGAAAAAAATTATTTTAGTTACAAAATATAAAGATTTTTTTAAGGAATTTTTCTCTATCTTTTACTCTAACTTTTACAAATTTTGAATTTAAGACAAAATAATGTCTTTTTCGGCTTAAAAAGAGGCGTTAAGCCCAATAACAAAATAACAAGAGGGCAAAATTATCTAAAGTTCCCTACTCTCTTAAGATCTTTATACCAAAAGTCCCCTAAAAAATATGAGACATGAATATGCTTAACAAAATGAACAGAGGAATTAATACTCCTGCTACCCAAAAGATCTACACAACAGTTA
Organism: Erythroxylum alaternifolium; assembly: GCA_027478495.1. Taxonomy (NCBI): domain Eukaryota; kingdom Viridiplantae; phylum Streptophyta; class Magnoliopsida; order Malpighiales; family Erythroxylaceae; genus Erythroxylum; species Erythroxylum alaternifolium. The sequence continues at coordinate 2,451,253 of JANIIA010000009.1, read as the reverse complement.
ATTTTCCCATAAACATGCAAAATCTTGACAAGTCACGACCGTGCCAAGAGATTATAAATGTACCTAAGGATAGTAGCATGAGAACCTGCAGGCTGATCAGGTTTGTTAACTACAATAACGAGATTGGTGACTAGAAAGATGATAAGAAACCTAGATCTTAGGTAAATAAGTTATGATTTGAATCTAAAACTTCACTTTTAATAGTTTAAGTAAAATACTAAACCTGCATTTTAAGTAAAAAGAGTTTTAATAGTTTTGTTACTTTAAAATAAGATTAATATCAAGAATAAATTAAAATAAATCAACAATCAACCTTATAGGAATTGAATTAGGGGATGGTAATGGGTTAGTTCATAGGCAAATTCTATTAATTTTTTAAAAATAAAATTTTATTATTATGATCGAGTCTGGGCTATCTAAGTTTAAATCTACACAAAATTTAACTCTTATAAATAAATTGATGTTATTTAATTAAAATAATTAAATTTTGAGTCAATCCGAGCTTAAGTTTAACTTGAAAGTCGTATACCGATTGAAAACACCTCGATCTAATCTCATAATAAGCCATTGTAATCCCTAAATTGGGTCAAAGTCCAATCGCAATTACTTAATTGTTTAGCCTGAAATCCCGATTTGTTAATTAATTAGTTTTTAAAAGTCTTATTAATTTAAAACTATGATTTTTGTAATACACCGTGTTAATTGGTTACTATTACTAGCAAAAGCATAAATAAGCAGCGGCTCCTAGTCTGTAACGTCACCGCCCGTACTCTGCAACAGCCGACGATGACATGACACACCTCTATCTTACATGTGTGACCTTTGTTACCGCCCCAGCGCCACAGACTTTAAATGGATATGCACATCAATCGGCGTGGCTATAGGAGAAACGCCAGGGTTTTCGGGCTTGTCAGACAATCCTATATTTGATCGTTGATCCTACTAAATAATATCAGAGTCAAACCAGTTAGTAAAATTCAGAAAAAGATTGGTCGTCCAGTTGTCCCGATGCATTAAATTGTTGCAGAACACTGTATCTGTCCAACGTCAATTTAAGTTTGTTGCCGGAGTCGTCGAGGAAGGCAACGGCA
>JANIIA010000009.1:2432674-2450062 GCA_027478495.1 Erythroxylum alaternifolium | reverse complement strand
CCCGCCCCAGCGCCACAGACTTTGAATGGATATGCACATCAATCGGCGTGGCTATAGAAGAAACGCTAGGGTTTTCGGGCTTGTCAGACAATCCTATATTTGATCGTTGATCCTACCAAATAATATCAGAGTCAAACCAGTTAGTAAAATTCAGAAAAAGATGGGTCGTCCACTTGTCCCGATGCATTAAATTGTTGCAGAACACTGTATCTGTCCAACGTTAATTTAAGTTTGTCGCCGGAGTGGTTGAGGAAGGCGACGGCATAGATATTTGCGCCGGTAAAGCGTAGATTGACCTCTTTGTGAAATTAGACTCCATTGGAAGTTTTTGAGGACATCCCTGAAAATGTTCTCCGACGGGCATGGTGCTGTATTCTCTTGACCTGAATCGTCTGGTTTGCTTACCGATAAATAGTTTGGATTTGCGGTATAAATATACATGAACATACACAGCTTCTATGACAAGAGCTTCGATGCTCGCTAAGTGGCTATATATATATATCTTAATTTAGCTACATAACCGAGGATTACTCGTTACAGTCAAGGACTCAACTTCGACCGACCGCGAGTTTCGTCGAGACGATTGATCATATACAAAGCATTACTAGTAACTTTAGCTATATTACGAATCTTCCGCTTCACGTCAGCCTTAACCTTGCTTTCCACATCTTCAAACCCATCAAGACATGTGTCCTCGTCGGTCAGAGCAGCACTAGCCCACGTCTGTGCATTACTCATGTGCCACCTGAATGTTTTTCCTCCTCTCATATGTTTCAACTCACCCAGAGTCTTGCTAAGCTCGTCCACCGAGTCTGATATCTGCTCTACGCAGTCACTCACTGCAGCCCGCTCTCTTTTACTCCTAAGCCCCGACAGTGTGGCTAGGTAGGTTGAAACTCTGCGACCACGTGCGATGCTGACTTTGACGGCTGCTAGAGCTATGTCTCGTGGGGTGCTGGCTGGTCCACCGTAAGAGGAGAGTGTACGGACGCAGAGGTTGGGGTAGCTGGCGTGAACGCACGATGAACGGACAAGATCTTGGTGTGGTTTCGCCGTAGCTGAGGACGGTAGAGGAGATGGAAGAGAAAGGAGGAGGAAGAGGAGGGGAGAGACTGAGGAGAGTAGTTGAAGCATTTTTCACCGTTCGAGTAGCCTATGTAATGGAATAGAAACGCAGACTAGCTCTTACAAATTACATGGCCATTGAAGCAGTGAACTGACGAGTTATATAGAGAAATGGTAATGAAGAAGGGACTCGGACTCGGTGCTTAATTACAGAATGAACCCATATTGCTTAAGATTGGATACGAGGGTAGCGATGGAAAGTGAAGTTGAGGAGAATAAGTGCAAAGCATGGATCAACCATGAATTACTGACTCTGTTCCAGACAATTGGCAGAGCGAATCTTTTCCCATGCACCCAGACCTTGTTCCCCAGCCCCAACAGGTCGACGCCTTTCTTTCTTTCTTTCTTTTGAGTGTCCATCAACGTCTACCATAGTTGCTGACCTAAGCCCCTCGTGGAGTACCCCATTAAGCGGACCAGGCCGTTCAAGAGCCTGTCGTTTCAAGAGTTTGGAGACTGTGGCTCTCCAATAAACCTTTAAATAGTATTAGTTAGATCGATCCTGTGACTTACAAACAGTAAATCGTTCTGACTTTGTAGATTAAAATTTATTATTTGAATCTCAATTTTTAATTTATCATTTGAATTTGAATTTATAAATTATTATATATAATTAATAATTAAACGACAAAATAGTAGTTCAATCATTATAAAACAATTATAAAACAAAATAGTGGTTCAACTTCTAAAAAGAACAAGATATGAAATCACATTTTAATTGGTATACTCTAATATTTACTTAAAATTAACAGTGAAATGTCAAATAAGTACTTTTTTTATGAGTTTAATTATTATTTTAAAGTACACGTGTAATAAAAGTTTCAGATATATGATAATTTACTAATCACATATTTTAAATAAATATCCCGTTAAATAACTCATTATTGTTACACATTAATTAAAAAAATATAGGTTTGTTTGAGTTTTTTGTTTCTTTCAACTTTCAAAATTTATAAAAACTATAAAAATTAATTTTTATTTCTACTTCTTTTTTTTCATAATCTAACTTATTCTAACTAAATATATATCATTTAGTGTATTAGTTTTTAATAAAAATATGAATAATTTAATTTTACTTAATAATTTTATTTAATTTTTATAATTAAATTAAATAAATTTAATTTAATAATTATTTATATATAATTAAATTTAAAATATTTTTAAATATATAAAATTTAATATAATAATTACAATTTGTTTAAAATAAAAATTAATTTTAATTAAAAAGTTAATTTTAAATTATTTATTTTAATAAAATAAAATAATTTATAAATATTATATAAGAGATTAAAATAAAATTATTTAATTAAAAATATTTATATTTAAGTTTTATCTAAATATATAATTATTATCAATCATAAAAATATAATTATATTAACATTATAACTAAAATAAATTTTTATTTTTATTTTTAAAAAAACTCAAAACCACACCAAATGGCCTAAATATTTGTCCCGCCAAAAGTTAAAAGGAGTTGAGCATTAATCCTCGCCCTCTTCTTGGGTCCGTGAGTCAGAAGTTTTGAATGAGTAGGTGCGGATCCAAGTCCAGTAATCTTTCTAGGTCCAATTAAAGTTTTGAGGGTGGGGCTAAGTTACATTTAAATTATTGCACGCAATCTGTAAAGCATTAACTTGTAAATTCTTTTTTTATTTTTTCTCGTTTGTTTGAACTTTGTAACAGGACGGACAGAGCATGTGCCATGATCAGTGTGGCAGCAGCTAAACGATGCCCCACCGACGATTGAATAGAATTACGGCTGAAACAGATTTGTTATTACTGACCTGTAAGTTTGAATTGGAATGGCAAAAGACGTCCATTATATGAGTTGGTTGGGTCACACGGGGATAATAATACCAATAAGAATAAATATAGCGATGAATTATTATTATAATTATGATGGTCGGTTAAGAGGAAATAATTATTACTATTATTATTGGCTGTAGTTAGTTTGTAAAAAAATTTAAAAAATAAAAATTTATTATATTTTAATTAATTTAAAATAATTATATTGTAATTAATTAATTACAATATATTGATTAATTAAAATATTGTAATGAATTAATTACAATATATTTTGTTAATGAATGAATTATATTTTAATGGATTATATTGTAATTAATTAATTAATTATATTCTAATAAATAAATAATAATAATTTAATTATATTGTAATATTTTAACTAATTAATTAATCACAATATTTTAATTAATGAATGAATTATATTTAAAAAAAAGCTAATATTAAGGAATGAGTTTCATTCCTTTACTAAATGAAGGGTATGAAAGATTCTCCAAAAGTAAGATATCAAGCTATTATCCCTATAATAATAATCAACAATTAACCATTCGCTTTTCATTCCTTAGCCATTAATCCCTTCTTAAACTCATCAACCAAGCATGAAAGCACTCCGTCAGTCCTCTCCTGGTTTGAAGTAAGTTCGACTTCAGATGATTGAATTTTAGACAGACTTAAACTTTTTATTTCAAACTTTGAGTCGGTTTTATTTTAAATAAAATAGTATCATTTTGAAAATTTTAAAATTAAAAAATAAATTTAATTAAGCTTGACTCGAGTCTAGCCTTGGGTCGGAGTCTTTGACATAAAAACAAATTTAAAACACACCACAGTCTAAACTTGAATTTAAGTCAACTAATTTTAAATACTTCTAAAATTATAGTCATTTAATAACTAAAACTATATGTTTTATTTTAAATAATGGTTATTTAATAAATAAAATTTGAAGTTTTAATTACCTTTTTTAAAAAAGAGTAAAGAAATTTAAATATATAATTATTTATCATTATACTATTTAAATTATCTCAGTCAATTTTTAACTACTTAGACTAATTTATGTTGCATGAAAATTATTTATTTAATTTAATATCGTATCAAAAATTTCCTTAGTATTTGTTAAAAACTTTAATTGATGAGACGTATTTTTAACATATAAAACATCATTTAATTAATTATTGACAAGCTTTAAGTGTTTATATTTAATAACAACTCTTAATTCGTGTTTGTTTATTGAAAAGATAAATTTGATATGATAATTTAATTTGTTTTTAAAGATATAATTTAATATGGATTTAGAGATTGTTGAACTTATAACAAGGATACAAAATCTTCACGGATGATCACACGCCACATTTCTGAAAGTTCAAAAGTCGTTTTCCTGATTCCAACGACTGTTCCTCACCAGCTGAAGCATAGGCTCGTCAAAACAAGGTATCTGCAATCCAATGCTAGCATGAAGAGTAATGTATGTCTCTGTACGAGCAGCACCTTACATAACAAGCGGATGATGTTTGCTGAAACATGACATACCGACTCTGGAATGTGGTCAAGATGAGAGTGTCAAACGTTCCATTATATGAAGGTGAATTGCAGTCAGATTGGCATCTCCAGAGAGGTGGGGTTACTGCTGATGGGTTCATCTATCAAGTCACAAGTGCGTGGTTCTGTTACGTCTAGAAATCTCAACAAGGATCACTTTCCACTTCACATTTTATCTTCGCATAGCTTAGCTGGTGTACCACTCAAATTTGTACGCTCTCTCTCTCTTCTAAGGGAAAAACTGAACAAGGTATCCATTCATTTAGTAAATAAGACCCACAGGAACGAATGAATGCTCATAAAATAAAGTAAAATAGGTAATAGAAACAGGAGATACGATTATAGAACAGGAAGATCAAATGAGTAAAGGCTTGCAGGATCTTGGATTTTGCCTGTCATTGTGACGACAACCAACTTGCAACCACTCAGCTCACCAACTGTTGCACTCAAATCCGCCGTCCTAGTCCTTAAATTTTCCTTAATCCTAAGGAATATACCGTCGCCATGCTTACAGTGCCTACATAATTAACTTCAAGTATCAATTTATTGAAACGAATTTGTGACTTAGGCACGGAAGATGACGCCCTACATTCAATTCGGTGTTAATTAATTAAAATTTAAAACGATCTATGTTGAAATAATATGTTTTAAATAATTTAAATAAAAATTTATATCATAAGTCTTCGAATTAGCCTAATAATGCCAAAGCTAGTGCAGCTTTCACTATACACCACAAAGATGGTAAAAAGCTAGCGCCGTATATTAATTTGGCGCCGACGGACGAACAGGCAGTGGGCAAGGATAAAAGTGATAGCGACAAGAGATGGGCCAGTTGTGGCTATTTACGACGAACACCCTGTGGCCTTTGAATATCTGAACAGTGACCTGCAAGCTCTTGTGAGTTGTGAAAGCCAATCCAATCCACACAAATTAACAAAATCTTACTGGGCCTGATTCATTTCGGCTCTAGCACAACCATAGCCGCCGATCCACTTGCTCTGTCCTTCTTGTTCTGAGATTTTTTGTCCGCATAGTCTCGTCAGAAGGCTGTAGAAAACAAGATCAACGAAAGACTTTAAAATGGTAAAATGGCAACTTTTTTTAAACTCAAAAAAATGTATATTAAAATTTAATTTCTAATAATATACCAATATATAAAAAATTATATTTCTTTTTAAATTTTATTTTAGTTTAAAAGCTCAACTTTAACGTAAAATTTTTTAATACTCTTCTAATTAAATTTAGTATAAATCATTATAGGTATTTTAAAGTGTTAATTTTAATTTTTTTTTAATTTAGTACTTCAAAATTTTTAATTCTTAATTAAACGGCCAATATTTTATAACCTTATCGAATCAGTTCAAAACGTTAATTCTCTTAGCATTTTACTTATTTGAATAACAAAGTTTTTTTATCCATGACATACAAGCGTCATACCTGAAAAATTATTTGTCAAGTAATCATTAATTATTTGTCAAGTAATCATTCATGTGAATTAAAATAATCAATTCAACGTGAAAATGAAGTTATGAATTTGGTGTTTTAGTTCTTGTTGATCACTAGTTTTCACAAGAATATCTATATGTCGTAAAAAAATATTAATCAAATTAGCAAAATATTAAGATAATTAACGTTTTAAATTGTGTTTTTAAAGATATAAAAGATTAGTTACTTTATTGAAAAATTTTAAAACTTGACCACTAAATTAAAAAAAACTAAACACTTTAAAATCTGTTATCCTACATATGTTTACCTGTTAAAATTTGGATTACGTTTAAATTGTAACTTATTATGGCAAGTATAATTTATTAATATGTAATTATAAATAATGTAAATAACATTATAAATAATTCGGATACATCGATTTATAATATTAATATTGACTCATTTAAAAATAAAAAAAACTTAACATAGTGTTTGATTCACCTGCTATAATAGATAAGGAATAGAATGATTATCTTATGAATATAATAGAAGAGAAATATAATGGAATAAATATTGTTTATTTTGGTTTATTCCTAAGAATTTCTAAAGATGACGTATGTTAATGTTTAGTTTGAAAACATAAATTTAAGATGACAAAGAAATAATTAAAAAAAATTAAAATATCCATTATAGTCTTCACTATTATTATTATTATTATTACATTATATTATATTATATTATATTATATTTTATTTTATTATCATTAATTTTCTTATTATTATGTTATTATTTCTATTAATTTTCTTCTTCTTCTTCTTCTTTTCCTCCTCCTCCTCCTCCTCCTCCTCTTCTTCTTCTTCTTCTTCTTCTTCTTCTTCTTATTATTATTATAAGAAAATTAATTAAAAATTTAATAATAATAAGGAGGAGGAGTAGAAGAAGAAGATAAATAATAATAATAAGAAAAAGAAGAAGAAGAAGAAGAAAATTAATAATAATAACAAAAACAACAACAACAACAACAACAACAATAATAATAATAATAAGAAAATTATTGATAATATCAACATAACTAATAATAACAACAACAACAACAACAACAACAACAACAACAATAATAATAATAATAATAAGAAAATTTTGTTTTTACACGAATAGGTAAAGAAAGGGAAAAGTATTTTTGACTATTTATAAAATATAAGTATAATTAAATTTAAAATTAATTATTTTATATGTGATTTTTTAATCTAATAAAAGAATAACTATTTATTAAGAACACAATAGCTATTCTGCTCAACCAAACATGCCGCGAGTGAGCAGGGATTAAGATTATTGCTTATCGAATCAATAATCTATAATTATGTACAGTCGCACGTAAACAATTAGAGTCGTCGAGAAGGACTAAGAAGGGCAACTAGTAACTACACTTCATCTATTTGCCTTTTCATAATTGGACCTCTAATCATAAAGAACCAAACTGCTGATATTTCACATGAACGAGGATCAGTATTGATGTCGGATATCATACTAAATAAAATATTTCACAGTTGTCTTGTTCTCGATCAAATACAACCACTATTTCCACTTTGGCAACTAGAAGATTATCATATGCCTTTTTCTCAACCACATCACTCTGTTTCATATATCTTTTAGCTTCCGTCCTATGATGTCCCACGGTCCTGAAAGTCCAACAGGAAAACAGTTTATCTTGCATTATCAACCTGGTAATTAGGTAAAGCTATGATTGAAACATGCTTTAATTTATTCAAAGCGGTTCGTTGACACAATAAGATATAGAAATTACATATTGCATGAAAAAGATTGTAAGAACAGTTAATTAGTAATTGGTATTATAAATAATAAATAGTATTAACAATAACTGGGTTAAAAAATTAGATTGATATTTTTGAATCATGTAGAATTAATTTATTGAATATTTATAAAATAAATAAAATAGCATTTTTTAGTCACTTCAATTAATGTAGAATTAATTATAAAAAATTTCAAATTTTATTATAATTTACAATACTAATTTTATAAATAATGTTAAAATTGGAGATGACAAATAGTTTCGACTTAATTCAACCGGACCCGAAGTTCGAAAAGTTACAAGATAAAACAAAGTTATTTTTCAGTAAAGCGAAATCATTTTTTTATTAATTTTAAAAATAAAAAATTTTGAGTCAAATTAGAATTCGGGCTCAGGCTTAGGTGCCTTGGGCTCTCCCAAGTCCCGTCAAATCCATTACCATCCCTAACTAAAATGCTCAAAAACTTTAAAATATTGTACTACACACACCTCCATTATTTTAGGGTATTTTATATTTTAAGTTTATTAAATAATAAAAATTACACGTGACACAAATACAATATGTAATAGTTATATAGTACAATAATAATTTAACCTAACTTGTTACGTTATTTACGTTAGATAACTTAATGTCAGATTATTTTTGGTAAAAATTGAAAGTTAAAAGTATTTTGGTCATAAAATTTAGGCTAATATTATAAAATTGATTAAAATTAAAAAAATATAATTAATCCATTAATTTTAGTCATACCATAGGTAATTTAAATATAATCATTTATAAGTCATGCATGAATGACATACATCTCTATTTAACCTATTATAGTCCAAATTATAGCATCTAAGAGCCTTATCCGGTGTTGAAATCTCGGTTAACTGGTTCAAAGAAACGTATTTCAATCGATGTTTTGAGCGTAGGCCCATCATATTAAACGACAACATTAGCTTTTGTTTTATAGGTGAATTTGATCTTTATAACACGCGTGTTACAAGAACAAACACTAGTTCTCGAGGTACACGACTCTTGAGTCTTGACTCATGCCTGAAGGTGAAGTTGGTACGACTCCGACTCATGCCTGAAGCTGAGCTGGTACGACTCTGACTCATGCCTGAAGCTGAAGCTGGTGTAAGACGTTTTTGGCCAAACAAGGATGTTTTGTCTCGTTTTTCATTTTTTTCACTTAACCAAGCAATATATTTACATTTACATAATCATTCATCCAAAGGCTTAAAATTGAAGTTAATTAACAACTAATATGCCTGCTAAGTAACTACCAAACAAGAGAGCTCGACCTGTACTTTTCTCCTCCAACTCCGTCCCACAACCTAACAACATTACCGTCAATCACCGTTAAATCCTGATACCTGTACCAACTCTTATCCCCCATTTTCACCAACAGCAACCTCTCCCAACCACCGAACCAGTCCTCGCCGTTCCGGTCATCGGAATCATCGTAGCAACTCCATCCACCGACTTCTATAGAGTCACCGCTGTCGTCAACATTCTCTTCACTCTCTGTATCATCTTCAAAATATGCTACAAACTTCCCCTTACACACTCCGGCATCTTCAAAAATCGGTAGACTCAAAACTGGCGTTGCTTTAGGCTGTTTCACGACTGGCTCGGTGAGTGAAATTTCAGGAATCGGTTGAGGCTCATCGGCGACGCGATCAATGCAGGCCGCTGGCGATGGCTGCTTCGGTTTCACGACGATAGATGCGGCGGCTCTGATCCTCCAAAAACTAATAGCCGCCGTTAAGAGGGCGACCCAAGTCCACAAGTTGTTAACGACAGTGAGAATTCCGAGACTCGCATAGTCGAAAACCAAAGCGTCGAGAGGAGAATCCAACACATTCATGGTCGAAACCGAAACGTTTTTCCAAGGAGGATGTTTTGAGGTTTTGGTTGGTGCTTCGTGCACTGACTTTCGGTTGTGACTTTTGGTGAACGATACGAGGAAGAGGAATGCTGACAAATTTATGGCGAATCGAGAGAGAATGCTAGCCGTCGGATTGCGCAAGTGGGAAGTGGGATCTGATGATAAGATGCTGGGAATCAAGAGCCAAGATGCTACTTCGCTGTGTTAGATCCTAATTATTCTACCAAATTCGAAAATCACAATATTTGAATATTCCAAACGCCATGGACACGTGTAAAATCTCAACTGGCTCTCGTTCTCGTTCCGCATCATCTTTATGATGCTGACTACTGGAGACAGTGAAACTATACACCACAAACGTAGATACGTGGCTGAGGTATAATAGAGCCAAGGGTACCGCGTAGATATCAAAGTTTAAAAAATGGCAGCGTTGCGAAAATGAAATTGATAAAATAAAAATTTAAAACTATTAAGCCATAATAAAATCAGCTGAAATTTTAATAAATTAAAATATAATGGATCCAAATTTTAAAAATTAATTAAAAAGGAAATTAAAATTAATTTATTAATTATAATTTATAAAATCAATTAATTTTTTAAAACTGAAAAATTAATTAGTAAACCAATTAGTTGCTAATAACAAAAATTATTAAAGTAAATTGAATTGAAAATTTTCAATTTTTATAAAGTCTAATTAATTATTCATTTTCTTTTTTACAATATAACTATTTAATAAAATTAAAATAAATATTGTATCATTAAAATAAAGTTTATGTTGTAGTTAAATATAAAAATATATTATTGGTCAATTTTAAATCTAAAAAACAGACTTGTATGAAACATGATATAATTCAATGCACTGTATACCATTGTTTTTCTAGTCAAGTACCAAACGTGATGCCGTTTTTGCGGCGAGCAGATAATTGAAACTTGGAAGTCGCAAGAGCGCCAACGGCAAGGCGTGGATTGTGTGTTGACAAGGACAAGACTGGTAGTGAGTGAGTCATTACCACGTGATCCGTTGCAAGAAAACGCACCCTGAGGTGTCCACATAGCCATACAAGACCCTGACTTGTACGTGGTTTTAGAAAAAGTTGTTCTTGTTTGTGTTTCTCTGTGTTCACGTCTTGATTTGCTATTTCCTTGAAATGTCAGTGATCAAGTGCGATTACCTAAAGAGATCCGTTAAATCTTTTGTTCTATTTATCTATATATTTACGTAGGATTTACGAAAATATATAAATAAAATTTAATAAAATATGATAAGAACGTCATAGTTGGTACAAATCAGCTGATCCTCTAAAAAGGATCGTGAGAAGCACATTTTAACGACAGTTAATGCTCAAATCTTAGAATTTTTCATCTGATTGCGATTGGGCTTATCTTCCTGTAAAGTGTAACATTCTGTTCGTCTGGGCCTTACAGTTCAGTAGGCCTAAAAGCGCACATCAGCATTGCAAGCCTGCTTTTAGAAGAGCATACTAATGAGATATCAAAAGGGGTTTGTCGGGCTATGACAACAATTGACCCCAGGATTGGGTTGATAAGCGTTTACTGTTAATATAACCTGACGCCTCTGGATGTGAACTCTGATAGGAAATGCAAAAACTAGACCCAATTTGCAAGTGAATGTCATATTATTGATGACGGACGGGGCTTGGCAAATTATTGGACTCTTATCATCCTCACTGCATAGTACAAGGCTCCGTTCTTTTTCTACATGACACATTATAGGAATTATAGAACATTCAAATTAAACTACTCACAAGGGCCAACGATCTAGGATGAGCGGTTCAAAGGCTCTGAAGTAGTTTCAGGGTCTCGTCTATATGCTTTTCAGGTTGGAATTGGTTATTGTAGATGAGCTGAACAACGCCTTTCTTGTCAAGAACATATGTCTGTCTTCCAGGTAAAGCTCCAAAAAGATCCGATGGTACTCCCCAATCTTTCCTGATCTTGTTGCCTTCATCGCTTAGCAAAGTGAAAGGAAGCTTGTATTTCTTTGCAAAAGCCTACAAGCAAGCATTGGCAGAAACTTTTCACCTCCAAATTGTTGATTGGCACAAGTTAAATAGTTGAATCCAAGACTGATTCTTACCTTGTGTGATGAGGGATCATCACCGCTAATCCCGACAACCTCAGCTCCAGCTTTCTTAAATTTCTCGTAGGAGTCCCTGAAAGCACACGCCTGCAAAGAACTTTCCTTGTCAGTGTCTTCGATGAACTTGCGATGTTCCTAATTCTCACAAAAACTTCATTTTTTCGTTGACATCGTTCCAAGTTACCTGTTTGGTGCAACCAGGAGTTTCATCAGCAGGGTAGAAGTAGACAACTACAGGCTTCCCTTTGAATTTTGACAGACTCACAGTCCTCCCATCCTGATCTTTCAATGTGAAGGATGGTGGTGCCTGTCCTTTGTTTACCTGAAACAAGACACATCAAACAGAACCAATTCAATCAACAAGATCACCTGTACAACCCCAAGATTTCATATTTAAAGCAAATGTACCTTGGCAGAAATCATAGTGTTCACTAAAGAAGAAGGAGTAGATGGAACGCTGACAGAAGCAGAATGAGACAACCTTAGGCCATGGAACTGGGACTGAGATGATCTGGAGAGTACCAGGATGCTTTGAGAGAATGGCGAGGTTTTGGGTGCTTGAGCGGAGAGAAGAGAAGGTAGGGAGTTCTTAGGTAGAGAGATGGAAGCCATTGTTACCTGAGAGGAAAACAATGAATGGTGTATATGGCTTTGTGTTATGCATTTCACGGTAAATTAGAATAGAGGGAGATAAGAATCTGGTAGGTCATTAGGGAAAGGATTGGAAGAAGATGGGGATTGGGTTTGATCGTGGACAATTGCTGACCCCAACCTTCAAGCTTCAACAATTACGGTTGCTAGGTGGCCGTACGGTCTGGACTCGTTTAGGCCCACAAATGCCTCTATCTTATTTTAAGTCGGGTGGTTATGAATAGAAGGAAATGGAATTAAATTAAATATAATATTATTTCATTGTTTGATTAAAAGAAGAATTGATAATAGAATGAAATTGAATCAGACAAGAAGAGAGAATTTCATATTACACCCTATTTAATCATAAACGGTAAAAATAAGTTACCCTTAATTTGGGAGGTTTACGATAAAATGTAAAATGATAAATTTTACTATATTATATCATGAATCATTCTTTCCTTTCAAACAACAATTCTTTAATATGAAATTTATTTACATTCCAATTCATTATAAATTATTCCGTTTCATTAAAAACCTTACTTTCAACCAAACATAACATTAGGGAACACAAATATGGTTTCAAGTTAAAAGGTTCGATTGAAATTCAAATTAAGTTCGATCTTAAAAGAATAATTGAGGGCTTTATGAATCGTTTGTGTATTAAAATAATATTATTTTATTAAAAAATTTTAAAAATAAAATTTAAATTTCATTTTAATGAATTAAAATAAATTGATAATTTAACTTAATTGAATTAAGAATTAAGTAATTTAATTTTTAAATAAACTTTAAATCATTCTAATTAACATTAAATTGACATTGCAAGTTCGACTCAATTGAATCTTGGATCAAATTCACTTTACTTATAATAGGTTTTGACCGAATTTATTAGGATCAATATATTTTAAATCCATATAATACGATCTTACAAGTGCAAATTCAACTTGGCGTGGGATTGGGATTGATCATGGACAATTGCTAACCCCAACCTTCAAGCTTCAACAATTACAGTTGCATTTTGTGGAGAAGACATGAAATTGTAGGGCAGACATAAATAGAAGAGAGAGAAACTAGCTGTTTTCATTTCCACACGAGTGGAACACGCAACCTTTCGACAGAGATCATCCAGGGAGCAACACAACGTCATTTGATGGTGCTATCTTCATCGTAAATGTCCTCAACGCCTAGGAATCTTTAATCTCTTTCTACAACAGCCTCCAAGAAAACCTTCTTTATCATAGAGACTTAGTCACAAACAGCTGGCAGGCAGTCCCACAAATGTCGGCCTCGACTCCTCCCTCTCATGAGCGTGTCTATCTAAACGACCAACGCCCTACTAAGAAAACTAAACCACCAGACAAGCCTTATGATCAATACCCTCCTTTGCTTCCCATTGGGTCTTCCACTCCTCGTCTTAGTTTGTAAACCCAGCATCTGGTATCTTGGAAGGATAAACTTATTGGTCATGAACAAGCCAAAGAGTGTGCCTACGAAGCGCAGGAAAGGGTCCTAGTCGATCTGCTTGTAGAAGGGATTGTCAAAAAAGAATTCAAGAATGACAACCCCCTGTGATCCTAGTTATATGGCTAAGCTTGAGGTTATGTGGCAACAATCGGTGGTCGTTAAATTGTTTGGCTGTTTTATCACCTTTAAAGTTTTATACTCAAAGATTGAACAGCTTTGGGCACCTTCTGGTGGTTTCGATCTTTTTGATCTTGGTCATGACTCTTTTCTGGGTAAATTGGATTTGTGTTCCGATTTTGATGCTATATTGAAGAGTGGTCCTTGGATTATTTCTTATCATTATCTAATTGTTTGTCCATGGGCGCCTGCAGCTCATGCAATACTGGATTCTACAATGTCTTGGGTGAGAATTCCCGATGTATTTGTCCAATATTATGACGAAGACTTTCTATTAGCCCTCGTTTCAGGAGTTGGTCGTCCCATAAAAGTAGATAGAAATACCGTCCTGGCCAATCGAGGTCGCTTTACAAGGATATATGTTGAGATTGACTTAGATAAATCATTGGTAGTTTAAATTGAGCTCGATGGATTCATTTACAATGTGGAATATGAGGGTCTTCATGCTATATGTTTCAAGTGCGGTAAATATGGACATTGGAATAATCTATGTCCAATTACACCTGCGGCAGAGGTTTCTTCTCAAGTTGAGTTGCACGAAGGCGATAGCATGGTAGGGGGTTAGGTAAATACTCCAAATTCCTCTACAAGACCTGTTGGCGAGACTAGCACCCAAAACTTGAGATTTAGGTCTTGGATGATCATTGAAAAGAGAGTGAGGAGACCTTCTAAAGCTAAACAAGTGGAACATATCCTTACAAATCAACGACTTGTTGTGAATCGCTTTGGTTCGCTACGTGATGAGGCATGTGACGTAGAGTTGGAAGAGTCAGGGGATCACAATGCTGATCGAGCTGGATTCACTTTAGAAGTGGGCTTCAATAATGGGAATAAACAGGGAGGACGACCTGCTAAGAAGATGGATTCTATTCCCAAACACAATAACCTCTCGACTGGGCCAAAACCAAAGTCTCGTAACATAGAAGCCTAAGTCGACAACCCGATGATTAAGGAAATTGGGCATAAGCAATCTGGATCTCTTTATGGTGACCCCTTAGTAGCTTTCTTGCTTGCTTCCTCCTAAAAGACTAATCACAATATTTCAACTTCTAGCCAACTGCCTGACGAGAACTTAGTGCATATGGTAGCGTCCCAATTTCGTCAAGGATTTCAAAATATCCAACCTTCCCCTAACTTAAGGCCTTCTACAGCCGTTCTCCATGATGACACTCACCAACAACAGATGTAGGTCTTCCGTTGTGATGAACCACTTGATATAGGACAACGTAACATACAACAGTAGGCCACGATTTTACTAATCAACTCGGAGAATTTGATGGACAGTGATGATGTTGCTAATAGTTCTTCAAATGATATATGAGATATGGATACAGTTCCAAGCACTCTTGCTTGATTAGTTGGCCTTTCCTTCTTATGTATTCATTTTCTTAATGATGAATATGAATATACTCACTTGGAATTGTCGAGGTGTAGCTAAACTTGATTTCATGAGTTATATCAAGGAGCTCATTCGCTTATATAAGCTAGACATTCTGATTATAATGGAGCCGCATATTTCAGGAGCTAAAGCAGACAAGGTTTCTAAAGCTCTTAGTTTTGATCATATCGTTCGTATGAATGCTACGGGATTCTTTAGAGGGATTTGGTATTTATGGAAAGGATTCTCATTACATTTATAGGTTCTTATTTCGCATCGCTAATTCCTCCACTTTATTGTTTCCGATGCCCAGCAAAATGTTTGATTCCTAACTGCAGTATATGCTAGCCCTCATGCATTTGGGAGAGTTATTTTTTAGGAGGAGATTAACAGATTGTACAAGTTAATCGACCGTCCGTGGGTGCTTATTGGTGACTTTAATGATTATACTTGTCGTAGTGAGAAAAGAGGTGGCACTTATTCCTTGAATAGAGCAACCAAATTTCGTCAAAACTATGATCGGTGTAGGTTGTTAGATTTGGTTTTAAACGCACTCCTTTTACCTACTGCCAAAAACACAATGGCCTACTTTCTACTTTTGTCCGATTGGATAGGGCCTTATGTAACACTGAATGGCGTCTTCAATTTCCTGAAGCTTCAATACATCATTTATCTCATACACATTCAGACCACAATCCCATTCTTCTTAGATTTAATGGTTTCATTCCCTCTGTTGCATCTAGACCATTCCGTTTTCAATATGTATGGACCCTACATGCAGGCTTCTACTCTGTTGTTGACAAAGCTTGGAACTCGGGACATCGTTCACTGGCTGAAGCTCTCACCAATGTTGAAAAAGCAGCTATGCTTTTTAAGAAGGAAGTTTTTGGCAATATATTCCAATGGAAAAGGATAATGCTTGCTCGCCTAAAGGGCATCGACAATTTCTTATCCATTATACATTCTACTTTCCTTTATAAGCTGGAACATAACTAACTCTTGACTATCAAAACATTCTCTAGCAAGAAGAAGTTTTTTGGTATCAAAAGTCTCGAGTGCAATGGTTACAGCACGATGACAGGAATACTAGATTATGTCATGTTATGACTATTTGTTGTCGTAAATGTAATAAGATTGAAAGACTTCGTCTTGCAAATAACAGTTGGATTGTTGATGAGCAAGAAATTCAAACAGAGGTTCTTCATTTTTTTCAGAATTTATTTTGTTCCACTAATGATATTGCTATGCCTTTTCCTAAGATTCCCAATCACCCGATGATTTCACATAAGGACAGCCAGACTCTCTTACTTCTAATTTCCAAGGAGGAGGTTTTCACAACTCTCCAATCTATGAACCCTTATAAGGCGCCAAGCCCGGATGGATTTCAACCAATTTTCTATAAGAAGTTTTGGCCTATTGTTGGTGATATTATTTTTCAAATGGTTAATCAGGCTTTTTTTACAGGTTCTTACCCAGAAGAGATCGCTGATACTTTAATCTCTCTTATTCCAAAAGACAAACATCCCATAACTATGAGCTAGTTCCGCTCAATTAGCCTTTGTAACGTCAGCTACAAGATTCTCACCAAAGTTCTCGTCTAAAGGATTCGACCTCTTTTGGATTCTATCATTAATCCAATATAGGGAGCTTTTATTCCGGGGAGAACAGTTATTGATTATATTATTCTTGCTAAGGAAGTGATCCATACCATTTGTCGAACCAAACGTAAATTGGGTTGTCTTGTTATGAAATTTGATTTGGTTAAAGCTTATGATAGAGTTGATTGGCGCTTTTTGAAGCAGACTTGAGATGACTTTGGTTTTCCTTCTTTAATTACTTCTCTTATTATGTTATGTGTTACTAGTTCACGACTCTCAATTTTATGGAATGGTTCTCGTCTTCCAAGCTTTGCACCTACTCGTGGACTTCATCAAGGGGACTCTATTTCTCCTTATCTTTTCTTCTTATGTATGGAGAAGCTATCTCTCCTCATTTATTACAAAGTGGCCTGCAATCAGTGGAAGTTGATCATAATTTCTAATCATGGTCTTGCAGTTTCTCA
>JANIIA010000009.1:2421220-2432574 GCA_027478495.1 Erythroxylum alaternifolium | reverse complement strand
CGCCTTCCTACAAATCTCTTGCTGTATAATCGAGGTATGAGTAAGTCTCCCCTTTATTTTCGATGTTGGAGGAGGTAAGAATCTGTCCTTCACACTCTTCGGGATTGTATATGGGCTTCTCAAGTATGGCACTTACTCCTTCCTGATGTTGGTGAATCCTTCTTTCGGTCTAACCTAGATGATTGGATAGCTATGCATGCTTTAGATCCGACCTTACTCTTTGATTGTGTTCTTAAGTTCCTAGTTGGTGTCTGGATTACTTGGTGTGTAAGGAACCACGTGGTGATCCAACGCAAAACTATGTCCACTATTGTACAAATTCGATGGCACACGATCTTATTAAGGGACTACCTAATGGCATGCATGTCTTTTCTTCCTTCTTGTCTCCAAAATGAGGATAAATGGATTTCTTAGTGTGCCCCACCGACTGAATTCGTGAAGATCAATGTGGATGGTAGTTCCTATGGCAATCCTAGTGACGCTAGCTTTGGAGGGATTATGCGAGATCATCATGCCCATTGGTTAATGGGTTGTACGGGGTTTCTCAGCCATGCCACCAATCTCAATGCTGACTTGCAAGCTATCCGACATGGGTTAACTTTGGCTTGGAATCATGGTCATCGAAAAGTGCTAGTGGAAACTGACTCACAAGAGGTAGTCTATTTGATAACTAAATCATGCCTGCATACTCATCCATGCTTCAATATTGTTGGAGACATTCATAGCTTGCTTGCTCGTGATTGGTATTGTTCTCTTTCTCATATCATTCGTGAAGGTAACCAATGTGCAGATTTCTTAGCTAAGATGGGATCGTCGAATGCTTAGGACTTAGTCTTATGGGACCATCTGCTTCCAGGAATGCATTCGTTGCTTCAGAATGATGAGAGGTCAATTGACTTCTTAAGGCGTTAGCTTGTTTGTTGTTTCTATCCCCTGCACCAAAAAAAAAGTTACGGTTGCTAGGTGGTCGTACGGTCTTCACTTGTTTAGGCCCACTTATGCCTCTATCTTATTTTCAGTCAGGTGGTTATGAATAGAAGAAAATGGAATTAAATTAAATATAATATTATTCTATCGTTTAAAAGAAGAATATATAATATAATGAATTTAAATAAGATAAAAAGAGAGGGTTTCATATTATACCCTATTCAATCATAAAAGTAAAAATAAGTTACCTCTAATTTAGGAGGTTTATAATGAAATGTAAATGATACATTTCACTATATTATATTATGAACCCTTCTTTCAAACAACATTTCACTATATTAGATTATGAACCATTCTTTTCCTCATAAACAACAATTTTCTAATATTACATTCATTTATATTCCAATTTATTATAAATCATTCCGTTCTATTAAAAACCTTACGTCATGCCGAACATAACATTAGAGAAGACAAATCTGGTTTCAAGTTAAAAGGTAAAAGTCATTTCGACTGGAATTCAAATTAAGTTTGATCTTAAAAGAATGATTGCAGGCTTTATGAATCATTTGTGTATTAAAATAATATTATTTTATTAGAAATATAAAAAATAAAATAAAATAAAATATAAATTTCATTTTAATGAATTAAAATAAATTGATAAGTTAACTTAATTCAATTAAGAATTAAGTAATTTAAATTTTAGA
Organism: Erythroxylum alaternifolium; assembly: GCA_027478495.1. Taxonomy (NCBI): domain Eukaryota; kingdom Viridiplantae; phylum Streptophyta; class Magnoliopsida; order Malpighiales; family Erythroxylaceae; genus Erythroxylum; species Erythroxylum alaternifolium. The sequence continues at coordinate 2,430,943 of JANIIA010000009.1, read as the reverse complement.
TAAACTTTAAATCATTCTAATTAAGATTAAATTGACACTATAAGTTCAACTCAATTGAATCTAGGATCAAATTCACCTTCCTTATAATAAGTTTTGACCGAATTTATTGGGATCAATATATGTTTAATCCATATAGTACATAGATTAGTCCTTATTCTTACAAGTGCAAATTCAAATTGGCGTGGGGTACGAAGAAATGAAAATACTAATTTTGGCACATAAAACCGTAATATCTCATTATAACATACTAAAAATTACGTTTAATTTTGTGGTAATGAACAAGATACAAAATTTTAATTTTATCCCTTTAAGAGAGTAGTTTAAACTCTCATAATTTTAAAATTATAATTTCGAATCCCTTTAAGAAAAATTGTAATTTACTTAAATTTAAAAAATAATAATTGATAAAAAAAGGTACATTAAATTTGTAAAGATAATATAATTAACGGTGTTGAGTATGTTATTTACAAATTATTATTATATATTAATATTTACAACATTATATAAAATTTATGCACATTGTTGTAATATCATAAAACTTAAGGCCTTTCATGCAATTCGAAAATTTGCGAAAGCGGTGACTGGTGAGGGGCAAGCAAGCAGTCAACTTTTTTAAGATAACTCGTTTAAACCTCAGTCCTTTCCAAAACCCCAAACCTCACATCATATTCTTCCAAATTGACTTGAAATCCTCTTCAGCGACTAGTTAGTGTATTTGGGTTTTCAAGTTCTGCAATTTTATTCGCCCCAAGATTTGATTGTTGTGCTCGAAACTTGCTAGCAAATGGAGGGTATACAGAATTTTATCCGTAATATTTCGAAGGAGACAAAGTCGGGGACTTCAGATTCTTCTATCCTTGAACGTCGTATCAGTGTAAATGGACATGGAATAGCGCCGGCATCCTCTTCCTCTGGCTCCCCAATTTTGGTCACAAGGTCTGCTAGGTATTCTCACCATTTGTCCATCTTGATTCTTTCTTTGTGTAAGCTGAACTGTCTGAAAGTTTCTGTTTTCTCTAAATTGAAATAATCAATGTCGAAGCAGTAAGTTTGTGGTGGCTAGTCTGGTTTTCTATTTTGGATTTTGCTTGCTTTCCATGGTTAGCATGCAATAGTTTCTTGATCCCATATGAAGAGTTCTGTAAAGTCTGTTCCCAATTGATCGTTGAAACAAACGTGGTTTTGTGTCTTGAGATAATCCTCATTTGTGCCTTTAATTGTTGGGACTATCATATGGCAAAGTGTCATTTGACAAACTTTTACTGAGAGTTTGTGTTTGATGTGCTTTAGTTCTCAAAGTGGTTTCAGTGTCTCTTTTCCCTGCGAAGTTTGGTGATGGTTGATGTGCTTTTATTGTCCAAATGCAGACAAACGGTTTCACTGGGGACCTGCTCAAAGCTATGTGCAGTGTTCTTTGTTGCCGGAGTAGTTGTTGGTTACACACTTAAAAGACGCGTTTGGAGTTGGGCCTCCAAGCTTCTCCGAAGATTGAAGGACGACTGATCTTGTGACATCCTTTGATTGGATGGTGAAAATGTTAGTTTATCATGCAGCTGTTCACTAACTCTTGGATTCAAAGGCTTTTTTTTTTATGTAGCTTTACCTTTTCTATCTTGCAAACGCTAGTTATATCTCTTCTTACAAGTTACAAGAAAGTTATCTCCTATAAATGTGGAGAAGTGAGGAATTCAATCGCCAGCAGGTTTTGTTTTTTTCGAGTTTAAGGAAATCTGATGGCATGTTTGTTTCGTTGTAAAATCAGAGTCTGAGTTCAGGAAAAGATTTACTAGCTCAAGTTCTTTCCTGTGCTTTTATGTTTTTGTTTCAGAACTAATTGCTTTCTATTAGAACAAAGTGAAACCATTTATCAGGGTCAAGATGGCTAAAAAATGGTGTCAAAACTGGAATTTTGATTCCCTTTTATACATATCTATGCTGTTTTGTGACATTTACTATGGGTAATGAATAACTTCTATTACATCTAACTGAGCTATAAGTAAAATACGTATGTGTATATTTTCCTCCCTTAATTTTATGCATAATTACAGAAAAAATTAGAGTTACAGCAGTATGGCATTTTAAAGAACAGCCTCCTTCTTCTTCATCAAAAATACTCCTTGTGGAACTCGAATCGTGTGGATGTTTTATGACTCAACTCATGACATATATTCTTCAATTCCTTCGCCAACATTGGGATCCCGCAGTAAAATACCCCTGCCATGTCGACAAGCCTCCTTTTAGTTATAATCTTAGATATTTCTAGCAAACAAAATTAAACTAAAAGGTATCATGGCTTGGCAAAGTTATGATATTTATTTTGGGGTGTAAAACTTTATCGTATTAACCTTGGCTAGTGTTTTTGGTCAGTGCTGGTAGACAGCATATGCTTAAAAATCTTCTGCATTGGATTTTATGGCCTGTCTGCATACATACTTGACCTTTTGGTTTGTGATTTTGTTATTTGGTTGATCTTGAATGTTTATTATTTACCTACTGTTGCAAATGGATGCTTTGCGGCTATCTTAGTAAACACTTCTTTCCAATTTGGCCTTGCAAAATGTGTCCTCACCTGCATGAGAATAAGCATCAAATGTTACTTCTGGGTATCTAAAATCGTATGACAACTAAATAAAAAATCTCTTTACTGCTTCAGGTTTTACATTTTATCTTGCATTTGCAGTTAATAGACTTGTAATAGTAACAACAAGGTAGGTAATAAATGGAGTTCATACTCGAGTTCCAGATAGGATATCGACCCCGTGTTTGGCATGACTCAGAGCTTGGACCATTGTAATCAAAGTTGACCTTGCATCCCCTTCTTCATAAACACTAGTTAGGTAGTTGTGCAGCTCGATTTGACCCTGTTTCATGGATCATTTAGTTAAGGGAGACATTAAAGTAGTCACTTCCCACGTGCATAATGATAAAGTAAATGGACTGTTGAACAATGGAGATTGAATGTCTTATAGATGTTGACCTTGAGATCCATCTCAGCAACTTCATTCATGACTCCTTTGAACCACTCGAAGGACCCATGTTCTCTTGTAACCCAGTAGAAATGAGCATTTCTAGTCTTGTTTGCCCTTTTCTTGCCACCTATGATGTTACTAGATACATAACTGCTTGAACTATCATCTGATTTACTGGTTTCTGTGTTTGAATCCTGGCTAGTGAATATCATAAATCAGTTCTTGTGGGAAAAGCAGTGAGCTGGAAACACGATGCCAAGATGTTCAAAAGGTTAAAACTATACCGTTTGATATTCTGTCTGTCTGTTGTTATGTAGCATATCTCTAAGAATGCTTACAAAAGGGGTGGCTCCAATTCCTAGCCCCACAAGAAGCAATACATCATAATTTTGGTAGTCCTGAGCTGGAGCCCCGTATGGACCATCAATGTAAAGTTTAGGTTGGCTGCACCAAAGCAACGACTTTTGACTTTATATCTTCAACAGTTAAATGTAAGTGCGAATATAAAATTGCCCTGGAATATATTACCTTTTTTGATCCACATGTCCAAGCTGACCAAATTTTGCTCTCCCAATAACAGATGGTGAATCGTTCACCTCAGTGAAAACTCGCTTCAATTCCTCCGTCCAGTCTCCCACTATCCTGATGTGAACACTTAGGTAGTTATCTCCTGGTGCCGAGGTTATAGAAAAAGGGTGCCTGTAAAGTACTAAATTTTGGTTAGAGCATATAATTGAACAATGGCTTCTGGCAATACGACAAGAACTAATGAAGCTGAACTTGTTATAAATGCTTAGAGAAATGAAGCATACCATTCAAAGGGTGAAATCTTTGGGCATTGTAGAAATATGTACTGTCCACTTTTGTACTTAAATCCTTCTGGCTTAGACATGGTTAAGCTAAAGACGTTTCCTGGTAGTAAGGACACCTACGGAGATCAATTTGTCTCCAAGTAAGTATAAGATTCTTATGAAAGGGGAACTTATGTAAGTTGTAAGAGTTTGATCACCTTCAATATTTTGACGGAGTTATGCTCTGATCTACACGTTCGCACACTCCTTTCTGCTACATAGAGCAACAAAGGAGCGGATATATACATCCATGTCTAGATGATAAAATGAGCACCCAGTATTAGTCTCTACCTACTTAAAATGAAAACTGTGTCAAATCAACAGTGAAAGTACCAACATTTTTCTGAAACCACTCGTGGGCCAAGAACAGGAGGGTTCCATGAACCAGCAGCAGAACGTAGACCAAACCAAGAAGATGATGAGAGTACCAAAATGCATTAAACCCCGTTAACCTGTTGAAGGGTGAAGGAAGTCTCAATACGTTTCTTCGGAATTGGTGTGTTGCCAGGGTGAAAGCGATGATCATTAGTGCCACCATTGAAATCCCAGTTACTCCTTCAACACCAGTAAGTAGGGATTTGTACGTGGGTCTTTTGTTGTCAAAATCAGATGCTACCAAGGCAAAATTTTCGGAAGAAGAGTGTATCAGGCGGGGGAAATCACAGAATAAATGGGTTCCGGCGTGAATGATGACTCCAATGACAATAGCACAAGCAATCGTCTGTGAATCAAAAGAAGGAAACTCTCAGAACTTGACAAGTTTTACTGTAAATTTCCAACTAGCCTGCTTGGAGAATCTTAGTCCTGAGAAGGCCTCTCATACCTTATGAAAATTGATGTTATCGTCAAAGGGAATGAACGATCTTGCCCTAGTAGATCGGAGCCAAGTCAGTGTGTTTCTACAGACTGGCAAAAGAATTAGAGCCATGTTGAACTTTAGAGTCTCTGCAGCGCCTTTAGCTGTGACCAAGCAATAACCCATAACCTGAAATGCTGCTCTGTTCTGATACTGGATGAATTTCCAAGCGAAGAGACCACCCATTGTTAGTATCCAAAGCATCAAAATCAAGCCCCTTTGCCAATTTTCTAGAATTAGGCACTTCAATTTGAAGCTTAGCCTACGCAAAACACTTTGAGGCCTGAACGCAGTTGGGGTTTGGCTCCAACCAACGGTACTTGCTGTGCTTAATGGTCTGCTATAGTTCATGTACGTATCTCTTTGTAGCAAGAGTGTTTCTAACTGCCATAACTGGAAAAGTCCAAACAGGGTTATTCTCCATAATAGTAGAGGGAAACATGGAAAAACTAACAAGACAAGCATGATTAAAAAAAAAAAACAGAAGAAGAAGCTAGTTTTACCTCGATGTATCCTAGATTTTCAGGGTCCAGTTCTTCCATGATCAATGAAGCATATTCTTCAGCTTGTTCTTTCAGCTTGGACAATTTATTTGCAGAAGCACTAAGCATTATCAACTGTGCTTAACCACAGACACACACACAGAAAAAGAAAAACAATTATAGTAACTAACTGATGCCAATTTTGCATATAGTTATTAGACTTGACAAGCAAGCAACTTCGTTAGAGTACATATGAACACATCGTTTGACATGTAAACCACTCTTCTTCCCAACTCATTTGATATTCCAAGCCTGGAGGGGTAGGTCGCCTGTATGTATTTTAAAACTCTTAAAGACATGACTACTAGCTCTCTCTCTGCTTAAACACAAAGGAGATATACCTTTCCAAGGAGCAAAACCAAATCAAAATATAACAATTTTCCTCTGTTAGTAAACTTTAACAACTGATCACTTGCCCAGAAGCCAAAACTCTCAAGTATTTGGAATTATATTACTTTGGAAAAAGTTCATATTGATCAATAAATAGTAAAATTTTTCTTTTACAATAGAGATCGCCACAAATGGAAGTTCGTTATTTAGTTCAGTGCCTTCAGTCTCAGATGTAAAACAAAATTACCTCTTGAACTTCGTCTCTTGTGATTCTGCCATCTTCATTGCTATCTGCCCTGCAACGCATCGCACCAGAAAAAGAAAAGTCGTTTTATTTAGTTTCTAAATTGAAACAAAGCAGTGAATGTGAAAGATTGGAAGAGACCCACATGTCAAAGAAAATTTGAAGACGTGCATCGAAGCTTTGGTCCGAAATCTGCAGCCAGAACTCACGAAGCTCCTCTTTTGTGATGCGACTTACTCTTTGCCTTCTCCTCCTTGCCAATGCATCAAATATACTCACCGCAAACTCCTTGGAGTCCACCATTCCTATATCAACAAAGTACTATCAAACCTTAAGGCTTTAACACTAACTCCTGATTATAGAAACATGAAAAGATTTTAAGTTATGGCAATAGTCCGAACAGTTCCTAAACACAGAGTTAAAGAGTACAGTTACATACCTATACATTCACCGAAATCTTCTCTCGCAAGCAATCCATCTTTAGCCAGAGAGTTGAACCGTGACTCAACTCTTCTCCACATCTCCTCCGAGTCAGAAACTCCCGCCGTGTTCTTACTTATAAACCTCAGCCCTTTCAACGCCCTCTGCGCGCTCGATCTCGTCCGTTGAAGCTTTGCTTTCATCTTCCTCGCGTCCCTCGTCGATAGCGTACGGTCCTCTATCTCCGATGACGTCGTCCGCGACGATCTCGACCGTAGCCACCCGAACTTCCTCCTTATCCTCGACGTCGTTGACGATAAGCTCCTCCCTAGCCTCGACGTCGTAGCGGTTGGATTAGCATTTACGCCGCACACCACAATCGAGTCGTTGTCCAGCTCAAGCGTCACCTCTACTAAGTCTTGCTCGTTGTTTCTTCTCAGGTCGTTGAGGAATACAGGCAACATTGCACCGCCGACCTCGAGGTCCCCGACGGCGCCGGAATCGTCGTAGTCCTCCTGCAAGTCGAAACAGCGACTATAATCCGAAAGCCTGGAGCTCGTTCTTCCAAACGACGGAGACGGCGTTCTCATTATCTTTTCCGGTGAGCAGTTGGCAAGCTCACTTCTTAATACCTATTGTTCCTCAAATTCCTTTGAAATTATGCACACAGCCTCGGAGAATATCAGAACTAAGCATAATAGCATTAAAAAAAAGAACAAGACAAACGCCTCTCAACCGATCTCTACCCACGATTTCAACGCCTATGTGTGCCTCTCTAGGTTGAAGAGACGCAAGCAGTAGTTGGGTTTTTCTTCATTTTCATTTCATCAACACCTGCATTATATTCCATCATTAGTTTTTAGGCCAATCCATAAAAGTAGACCACCCAATTCATCCAAAACATTACTATAATCCCAGTCCAATCATTGTTTAGCTTGTTAAATACTAACAATAATCTATAGAACCAGAGATTATAATTACAGATGCAGACTGAAGTTTTTACCATGCAATGCAAGAGTTGGGTTTCATAGTCACACGTACATTGTGAGAAGAGCCAGCTAACTTTGGCAGGAACTAAGGTGACGACTCAGTCACGTATATAGTTGTTCGCGTGGAATTATTCTTTCATTTTTTTATTGGACGAGAAGGTATTATTAAGAAATAACAACATTTAAAAAAAGAAACTTAAATCGGTTAATTTTATAGCTCGGTTTTTTTTCCGGTGGATTCGTTTTTGAAAATTAATAAGTTTTTGTAAATTAAAATAAATCAATTAATTTTTATATAACAATCTTTTTTTCCTGATTAAACTTTAAATTTTTCTATAAATAAGGATAATTTTCTTCGCCCATTTTTAAAATTCTTTAATTCTATTTAATCTTATGATGAACAGTTGTACTTTTTAAACTTTAAATCTCTTGTCTTACCGATTTAACTCCTAGTCTGATTTTTAAAAATAATCAAATAAGAGTTAGGCAATTATGTTAATTAAAGGAAATATGAAAAATATCCATTTATAATAGTAAGGTCAAAAATTGACTGGGAATTTTCTATACTCAATACCAATTTATTATTATTTTAATTTGAAACTCGGATTATTCCATTTGGCAGAATCACATGAATTTTCTTTGCTGTGCACAGATAAATCATGCCGACTATGCCGATTATCTCTTTTAAGCTCACCTTTTTGTTATGCAATAAGCGGCTAACGCAGGTCTTGTTCTGGTACTTTTTTTTTATATGACAAAAGCTCCTTAAAGTAAATCGAATATAATAATTTATAAATTATTTCAGTAATTAATAATTTAAAATTAAATAACCGAGTTTTATGGTTAACATATGGTAATGATTTTATATGCCTAACCTTATTATCTATAATAAGAGTTGGTAGGGATGGTGTTGAACTTGAAAATCAAAATGCGATTTTTGGTCCAGCTGTCCATATATCTGAACAGACTCATTTGTATATTAATCTAGCTAGTGGTTGTATTTCATGTCTCCCACTCCTCCTGCCATCCCTCCCTATACCAAACTAGCTGTATATAATATTGTCTCGAGTAGTTGTTTTATACATCCTACGCGTATAATCTCTTCATCCCACTAATTACTTGATCCCGTTAATCATTAATCGATCCTGAATCATAAGAGCTTTGCTCCATTTGTATGTAGGAAATGTATATGTTATGACTAATTAAGATGATATTTTTGAGTTAATCCAGTCTTATTTTTATGCTTTGAAGTGATTGTTACATGTAGCATTTTGGACAAGAAGCAAGCGAAAAACGTGGGGAGTGAATAAAAAAGAAACAAGCAACTAATCAAACACTAAACTAATAAGTCTTAATTTTAATTACAGGTCTGTTGGCCAAATAGGGAAGAAACTAAATCCTAAGTCTGAAACGCAATAAAGAAAAACAGAAATTGGTGAGGAGTAATACACGAAAGCTAAGGCAAGCTTGGAATGCAAGGGAAATCACTAATCGAGAAGAAAATGACTTCCCTTTTTCATGCAAAATTTGTGTCCAAATCGAGGAAGTACATATGTGTGTCCTTCTAGAAGTGCTGAATGCTAATATTGTTTGTGTAGTACCTTATCATTTCACTACCTTTTTGTACTTCCAACAACTATAATTGAGTAAGCAAGTGATTGATAGATTAAACAAAAAGGGATAAGAGTACGTGATTAATAAAATAATTCGTTTTTTTTTTAATTTTCCGTGGTTGGTGAATGAGGGCTGGATTGGAATTGAGTCCCTTATGGTTTGGATCGAACCCAAAATCTTTTTCCAAGTCTAAGCCCATTTTAAAAGTAATACACAAGACGCCAACGTGGCGACCAGCAAGACGATTTTGTAAAGTTTGCTTGACTCGAATTGAAGTCAATGGATTCAGTTCGAGTTAATTGTGTTTTAGATTATACTTGATTATTTTTAAAAAAATTTGAGCTTTGAGTTGTTTTACTCTGTCAAATCTAATCCCAAAATTTAAAAATTTTAAAAATAAAACAATATCATTTTAAATAAGCAATGACTTGAATTTGAATATAATTTTTGAGAAATTGTCATCTCTCCAACTGATAAAGGAGGGGGGAAGAGATTAGAGATAAAAAGAGAAGCAATGAAGCAGATCTTAGGAACAATCAGAACTTGGACAGAGTAAGGTCGCAGTTAAAACGAAACTAAAAATATTGAACATAAAATAGACACACATATTTTACGTAAAAAACTCCTAAATCAGGGTAAAAACTGTGTGCAAGGATACAAAAATTTTACTATTACAAAATTAGAGAATTACAAGAAGAAAAACTAGACCCAAAAAAATACACAAAATATTTTTATTTCTCTCTTTTTTTCTCTTTCACCTCACGTCTCTCTTTTCTTTTTTGCTTGTTATGTCATACTCTCTTTGTTTATCTCCTGCCTATAAATAGGCAGGAGATTTGAAGATATGAAGATATGGTTGGCCAAATTGGCCAATCATATTGTTGTTTTATTCGGTACCTACCAATCAC
>JANIIA010000009.1:2364744-2394952 GCA_027478495.1 Erythroxylum alaternifolium | reverse complement strand
TACTATTGGATATTAAATTTTCTTATTTATTTTTTCCTTTGTCACAGGTATAATACCATTGACGTATCTTTATGATACATTGTCAAGCTATTAGTGTTTTATTGTGCCTGTATACTTTTTCTAATTCCATATAGGTGCTTTCATACAAACATGTAAACTTAAATATATTATCGGGGCCTTTTTTTTTTAAATTTCACCCAGGACCTACAAAACGATAGGAACGGCCTTGTATGAATCTAATCACAGGCAATTTGAGGATAGCTAGTATCACTTGCCTGATGATGCAACTAAAGGCGATACCAATACAAATGTTGCTATTTGGATGCCCAAGAAAACCAAGAGGAAACGCTCGAAGGAAAACCTGAAGAAAAGCCGGATGAGAAAACGAACACTGATTAGTTCGTTGATACACAAAACGACGAGACTCAAAGTGAACAAAATAATACGGAAGAAAGGATTCCATAAAATCGAAAGGAAACTTAGAGATTGGGAAACTATTATCAATTACTGCATAACAGAAAGGAGAGCTGAGTTGCGTAGAGAGTGACGGTGAAAATGCACGACGGCAAATATGGTTGCCGACGATAGTTAGATGTTTTGGTAAGAAGATTGAGAATTTTAAAGTTAGGAATGAGTAAAATTCAGGAGTTATTAATTAAGGATTTACGTAATATTTAATTTAATTATTTTATTAGTTTAGTTATTTTATTTAATGGAAATTAAAATTAATAAAATGTTTTAATTATTTATTTAATTTTGAACATTTTAAAAAGAAGATTTAGCGAATATATTTAACTGTGGATCCAACAAAATTATCATCCTTATATATGATGAGTTTAATTTAAATATTTTTAAAATTATACAATTTAATTTAAATATTATAAAATATTAAAATTGAACTTATATTTAAATATAAATGACAGGGTTAATTATGCCTTTTAACCTAAATTTTATTACCGATATCATTTGATTATTATAATTAGTTATTCTTGGCATTTTGTCAAATAAAAGTTTGAAAATAAGTTATAATTTATTTTTTAAAATTTTTATGTACTGGATTTTTTAAACCTTAAAAATATTCATAAACATGAAAAAAATCATTTCAATAAAAAATTCAATCCAATTCAAATGTAGAATCAAACTTGAAAATTTTTTAAAAATTTTAAATTAGACTTTAAGCTTTATAAAACTAACGATGAAAATAGGCTAGATTTAGGTATTTTTAATAGGTCAGTCTATAGGCTAGTTCAGGCTAAAATTGTCCTGAGGACTAATTCTTTTATGTAAAACGACATCAATTTGTTTAAAAAAGTGGGGCTTCGAGTAGACCTGAGCCTGCTATCTCTAATGATTTTAGATAGCTATAGTATATGTTTCAATAAATTTTACTTGTATGTAACATAGATTAGATTAAGCAATTCTATTGATGAATCAGTTCATTTAGAAAATAGTATGATTAAGCAATGTTTTAAAAATTAGATCAGAAATTAAATCGAATAAGATAAAAATTTAAAATTTTTAAAGGAGATTATTGAATAAATTAACCAATTTATTTTGATTTATAAAAATTAATTAGTTTATAAGAACTGACTCATTAATTAACAAACTTACTAATTTTTAACAACAATAATTGTTAAGAAAAATAAATCAAAAAATTAGAAATCGAATTAAAAATTTAACATATTCAAAAATTTTTAAGGTTGAACAATATAAATTGATTATTTTTAAATCATTATGATGATTATTATTATTATTAAGGATGAAATTAATAATGCAATGTCTTTCCAAAATCAATGTACCTGAAAAAAGAATTGTTACTTACAGGATTTGTTAGCCACTGCATGTTTTCGACACGATCCATTGAATTTATTTATTTAGACGAAAATAATTGACTCAAAGTAACACATGATGATTGTATATTCTCGTGTTGGAACTCAAGGCCCGCGCCTGTGCAATTGCATGGGGATCATTTCGTCATCAAGTTTAGGCCACATAAAGCCCAAGGAAAGATTACTGCATGCCTTCTAGGTCTTGGACATGTGCCTTTAGGGATGAAAATTAGGTCCGAGTTTGTCAAGCTCCACTTCGAAATCAATGGGCTATATTCAGATTAGCCGAGCCTTAGATCGTATCTTTTTTCATCCATTGAAAAAATTGAATCTCAGACCGAGTTAAGGCCTTAATAATTATAAAAAAAATCTAGGTCATTTTGTGAAAAGCAATGGTAATTTTATCGTGCTGGCTCAAGCTTAAGGATATTTGTTTCGAGCTTAATCAAGCCTTGGGCCAAAGCCCGACTTATTGCTATCTCGATTGATTTTAGATAGCTATCGTGTATGTTCAATAAATTTTATTTTACTTGTACGTAACATAGATTGATTATAATTAATTGCAATGAGTTGGCTTAGAAAAAGTTTGGCTCCAAGTTACAGATAATAGATCCTAATTTGATTGAAGTCATATCATATCTTTGATTAAAACTTTGTAGTAATTAATTGTACTCTGATGACATAATGGTGATAAGATTTCAGTTACCAAATTATGCTTTCGTATTATTAATGTAAGAAAATGCAAATAAGCACGATTAGACAGCACTACCTATCCTATACCTATCCTCGGTGTCCACAATTCCTCGGACGGAATAAAGAGCAAAAATGAAAACGAGAAGTAGCCACAGAACATGGCCCATGTACATGTTCCAAAAATTGTGGAATAGAATGCATTTAAAGGGATTTGGACACAAAAAGAAGCAATCTTTACTGAAATTCAATGGACTCGATACAAAAGTGATTACAAGGCCGCCAAACGAGAACAGAACAAAGTAAGTAAAAGAGCAGTGGCATTCACAAGATTAGAGACATGCTTGTCTAATCAGAAATGTGAAATGACAGATTATTCCAAGAAACACCTTCCATTTGGCTAATCTTTCCTCTGTTTTAATCACTTCAAATTACTCGATGGTCAAAGGAACAGACTCAGCCTGAAAAGACATCACAAGTACCACAGAATAAATACTTGTCTGGAGTACAGCAAACATTAGTGCAGGGTAACTGAAGAAATGAGGGTGCTTACCAATTTGCGGTACTTGAGAGCATAGAACATTTCGAGGTAGCGTCGGCTCTCGAGACGATCAAGCTTGGATACGTGTTTCCAGAACCCGTACACTCCTGTCAGGGTCAACAGCCTCTGAGAGTAAATTTGCCAGGTGTATCTGTGAAGCAAAACAGTCAATTGAACGATGGTTAGCTTAGCTGAGGCTTTTGAAGACCTAATAAGCAAGACAGCAATAGTGATGCAATGCACTGATCGACTCACTTCTCTTCAATACGTTTCAGTCCACCATGAGAGATCTTGTCCCAGTGAGAAGGGTCGACCTTGCACTTCTCAAAGAAGTCAACAAGAAGCTGAGCCGCTTGTTCACCATGGTAAGGATCAATGTGGAACCCTGATTTTCCATGAACAATGATCTCCGCTGGACCACCTTTGCAGGTAGCAAAGGTTGGCAGACCACAGGTCATGGCCTCCACAACAGTCAACCCGAAAGCCTCGTATAATGCAGGCTGCACAAAAGCTCCCTTTGTGTCACAAATGTAACGGTAGAGTTCACCGTTTCGCACGCGGTTCATTTGGGAAGAAATCCATCTGAACTGGCCATTAAGGTTGTATTGCTCGATAAGACTATACATTTTCTTCATCTCTGCTTGCTCTTCCAGATCTTTAGACTCCTTTCTTCTATCGCCACCAACTACAACGAGATTTACAAGTTCCCGAAGCCGTTTATTCTTTCCGTACCATTCTACAAGGCCAGTCAAATTCTTTACTCTGTCCAGCCTTGCCATGGTGAATATGATAGGCTTAGATCGGTCTTTAAGCACACATCTGTCAGATGGAAATGTAACAAACAGTTAAGCTTCTCACCTTCTATAACACTTTCAAATAAGTTCTGCAAACAAAAACAAGAAAATTAGGATGGAAACTAACAAGTGTTCTTCATTCTCAACAGGGCTGTAAAGAAGTTCCTCAATTTCTGAATGGAAAGAAGTGAGCCTTCGTTTCTCTTCTGTGTATGGGAAGTATATACTCATGTCAGCTCCAGGGGAGACAATGTTGAATTTGGGGTCAAACACATCGATCCCATGAACAACTCTGTACAGGCCGGGAAGCGTAAAAGCAGTGTGGCTCTCGTATTGGCCAACCGTGTCCTTGCTGAAATTGTGAAAGGGTAATAAGGATAAAGATTAGCTTAAGTATACACTAGTAATTATGCAGGACAAGTAATAAAGATGGGAGCTATCACCTTCCAGCAATCTCTTGGAATGTGCTGGTGATGATGAAATCTGTATGGTTCATGGCAATGAGATCAGCTGTAAACTGGCAAGAGAAGTGATACTTCTCATCAAATTTCTTCCAGTAGATGTCCGATTCAGGGTATTTTGTTTTCTCCAGAGCATGGGCAATGGTACACTGCAAAAATTGCAAAATGTTAAATTTCTGAAGTAAAACAACCATTTACCAATATGAAATAGGAAAGTACTAACCTCTGTAACACCTAGTTTATGTGCTAACAAGGAAGCAACAATGTTTCCATCACTGTAATTTCCAATGATCAGGTCGGGTTTGCCCTGCAACTCCTTGGCGATTTCAGCTGCCACATCCTATAAAAAGAACAAGTAATTCTTTGAGCCTATCAAATTACGAACAAAACCTTCCGATAATGTCAATGCACATCAGGCAATCAAATGATTCACCTCAGTGTAAGTCGCTAGGTAGGGCCAAACTTCAAATCTGGAGATCCATTTGCGAACAATTCCCTGGTCTGTTCTAAAGGGTACTCTGAGGATATCTGAATACTCTGTTCCGTATACCTTCTCCATACGCTGGCCGCAAGTGGTTCCTACGGCGTCAGGAAGAAGGCGAGTAATCTACAGACAAAACAAGAAAGAATAAGCATGGGAGACAGTGAACAAATCAGAAGTCTGCAAGCCTAAACTGCATCAAATAAACATTAAACTTGATTGCTTACAATGAGGATCCGAGGGGTGATATCAAGTCCCTGTTGCTTAATACGTTGAAGCATTTCAGTCTCCAGGGCACGAACTTGATCCAAGATATAGACAACCTAGAGCATAAAAAAAAAATTCATAAACGAAAACACTCCATTGAAGGGAATTCAACAAAAAGGACCGATTGAAATAGGATTATGACTAACTTGGCCTCCAGTGTCAGGATAACCCAAAACATTGTCTTGTGCGAAATAACCGTGAGGAGTCATAATCACAACGTTAAAGACCATAGGAATTCTACCAAGAAATGTCTCGAGAGTGCAGGGATCGGGTGCCTCTAGAAGATCCAGAAGAAGTCTGATCATCTCTAGAACACGCCCAGCGGTATCACCCCATCCTCTCTCCAAGCCACTTTCCTGAAACCTGTGCTCGAACTCAGAGTATGGAGTTTGTTTTGGCAGTGTAATCAGATATTCCTCTGCCTTCCTCAGGACATAGTGCAGTGCGTTCAGGTTGTGGATTCTGTCATTAAGCATCATGTTCTGCACAAAAGATCCAAATCATATAATTAGCAATAAGATTATAACGACACAGCTTCCCAAACTGTACTCTGATCCAGATAATAATTTTAAGCCTCCAATTCATGCAAGGATTAAGGATTTTTTTAAAGACAGCATTAGAACACATACCTTTCCTTTGTGGCAGTGAACCTTGAGAAACTCAAGCAGAGGGTGCAAGCTCTCCTTGTCATGAAACAATTTGGCAGATAGGTGGCGATTGAGGAACTCCACGCCATTGCCAATGTACTTCTCTAGAGTTGGACGTGGGAAGCTTGCGTTGAATGGTTCAAAGTCCAACTCGAGAACAAAGTTGCCGTTGGAGCTGCACAAATAATGCAGACGATGTTGAGAAAAAGCTAAAAACATGAATCGAACTTCAGAGAAAACACAAATCTCACCTTCCATCAACAAGCTCCTCCTTGAAGTGGAGATATTCAGCAACTCCCAACTCCTCGACGACGAGTGCGTGGACATTCACTCTGATGTACTCCCAGACACCAGGCCTTGGGCGTACAGCAAGAGCAACCCATGGGGGCAAAACGATTGCTTCCTAAAGATGACAGGATCAAAAACAAAAAAAGAGTCAAAACTCATGTTACACTTCAAAACACAGAGCAATCAACGCATGTGTGATCAAAGATCACCTGTGTGGCTCTCAGGACTTCACCAAATGTACCATCAGCTAGTATCTTTCTGTTCTCTTCAGAGATTGCTTCGAACTCAGCAATAATATGATGGTTCTGAAGAATTCCTTTTCCCTTAGCTTCGATCCTACAATGAAATCAGAATTACATGAGCTTTTCGCCCTGTTTGTAATCTGAAGCTACTTAGCACGAATTGCCAGATCATGGATTCATATAATACCTTGCAAGTAAAGCCACAATCTCGTTGCGGTGACCTTTTAGCGTATCATCCAAACGTTCGCGGATGCTGTGAACGCGAGTGAGCACACGTTCAGCCATAGATCTTCAGAGGGTCTTACAAATACCTTTTTAAAGTGAAACACGAGAATTGTTAGTAATAAGAACATGAAACAGACCCAGGAACTACGGAGTATAAATGAATATAAAAGAAGCACAAAGCCGAAAAAACCAAAAAGGATCACAGATATATATTCTATGCTCAAACCTTCTGCTTAATTCGTTATTGATTACAACGCAAAATATTGTTGCAATTACTTTCTTAAATAATGCAAGAGGATATCAGAAGAGATCTATGCCATTACGGGGTTCTTGCTGGAGCAAAGCAGAAAAAAAAAATCGTTTTCTACACAAAAGTAAGGTTGCTCAGAGAAGGGAAAGACCTTTGCTTTTAGTGAGATCAGAAGGAAAAGAAATTCCCAGAAACAGGAGTACAGTCAAGAAGAGAAAAGAAAACTATTATGCAGATAAGAAGATTGTGAGAAAGTTCTCAGTTGGAAAGTAGAAAAAGTAATTGACCCAAAAGAGGGATAGGTATCAATTTTTGACAATGAAGGAACATAGATTAATTTCCATTCTTCTTCCTGTAAGGTCAAAATCAGATGAAAAGAACAGAACTTTGTGACTATCCAAAAACGGAGAGAGATTGCCGCTAGAAGCTCATGGCAAGGTGTTTTTTGCGAAAAAGAACAGATTCTAACAACGTTACAGCAAGGAAGTGATGCAGATTCAGGTTCAAAATGTAATGATCTGCACAGTTTTTTCCCAGACAAACTAAAACAGGGTCTGTGACTACATGAGAAGCAAGCAATTTTAACAAAAACACAGCAGATTCAGGTTCAAAATGTAATGATCTGCACAGTTTTTTCCCTGACAAACTAAAACAGGGTCTGTGACTACATGAGAAGCAAGCAATTTTAACAAAAACTTGGTGTATTTGCCAAACAAGCAGCACAGAGTCTCGTTTAGCATTCAAGAAGGCTACGATCACAACATCTCTCCATGAACCAAACCACAAGACATTAACAAAAGAGCCAGAAGACACTAAAAAAACCAGAGAAGACTGAGAAAAAGAAAGATACGAAAAGAAAAGGCAAGAAACGCACCTAAGAGAAGCGAGAAAAACGAACAAAATAACGCAAAAACAGGAGGAATGAGAAAGCAGAGTGAAATGAGGTGGGTGAGTAAAAGACTAGACCAAGCCGGAATTTATAGAAAAAGCAAAGGAGCCTGGAGCCTGTTGGGATGTCATGTGAGTCAAAATATAAGAAACCAAAGGGTTGGTACAAAAGACACAAAAGGAACCAAACCAAAGCAAACGTAATAAAAATCCACACCTTAAAACTCAACCAGTCAAAGTGAACCCAAAAAAATCAACTGCTAAACGATACACTTGGCCAATATGCAAAAACACCTTGAAGTTCAAGCCACCTACCCAGAAGAAAAAAGGGTCCTCTCTCAAACCATTAAAAACTTAAATTGGTAAGACAAGCTTTAATGGCGTTGTTGGGTGATGCCACTGAAGCTTCAAATAAAGGTCGGTCCTATACAGTTATAATCTTAACAAAGGTGTCATAATAATACAGGACGTCATTTGTAGTAGTCAAAATGCAGAATATCCTCTGTTTTCGATGACTTGTCAAAACATTATCAATAGAGCACTCCCTCGTAAAGTTTACTAATTTATTTGCCCTTGTGCAAGAGGTAGAAGAGAATGCGGTAGTTTCTACTTTCTTAAGTGAAAAAGGTGAGAAATTGAAGGGTCTCAGTCATGAAAATGGTGTGAGCCCTGAACAGAGGATCCATGCAGCGAGTAAGCTGACAATTACGAACTGCAAGAACAATGCATGTTCTCTGTACCTATATGCCTCGTCTGTCCCGACTGGTCTATAGGACAAGCCAAAACGAAACAGACGAAGACAGAGAGGGAAGGAGTATCCAAGATGAACATATCATATCCCAATACCATAATGAACACAAAAACTAGCAAGAACTTGATGTGTGATCAAAACAAGAAAACCCAACCATAATTTTACTCAAAATGCCCAAGTTCCTACCTTTGGAAACAGGAGATTAGGATAATAATATACGCAAAAACGCACGAAACGCAAACAATGGAATGGGAAGTAAAGCGAAACGAATGATGAAGATGAAGGGTTCGAGTGAGACCCTTTTATAAACGAGCCAAGATGCAAATGGATGCATCTGCTTGCTGGTTCAACTCATGCACCTTCCAAGAGGGTCACTTGCATTTAGATGAATTGTTTAAGAATATTATGATTTGCAAATTGTGATTAATCAGTTGTAATGGCTCTGTACCCGAGACCAAAACCATCGCCAGTGTTGCTTGCTTCCACCTTTTCAAAACCGCTCTTCCCCTTTTCCTGTGGCTAAGGCTAACCTCTGTTTTCCCTTTTTTTAAATACTTTTATCCGTTTTCTGACCATTGTTAAGTATCCAGTCAGTCCAGTTGCAGTTTCCTCTTAATCTAAATTTTTATATTTTTGCCTTTTTAAAATTTTAAATATTTTAATGCTTCCAAATCCACGGCCGCTACTTTCATGTTTAAACAAAGAAACATCAGCCGGCCATTTGGCACCGTTCAACAGGGGTATTCTCGCCATTTACGGATGAGGTTTTGCTTCATACTTGAAACTCAGGAGGAAAAAAGGCATTGATTTGTGATGACGTGGGGTCCGATGATTGGGCAGTTCCCGGACAGGACTTCACAGGAGTGATCGAGGTGCTCGTGTGTCTATCCGGCTGTCCCCACCCAACAACACATATCATAGTTTGACAAAGGTGCGAGACAGCGAAGTCCTAACCGCTGATTGGCTGAGACAACATATGCACGTCTGATGTGGCACCATGCACCGACAATAATGTGAATTCTGATGTTTATCCACTCACCTAATTCCTATTATTATTCTAGAAGACTGTCTGTCTTACCAGGAGGACATTTCAAAGTAAGAATGGAAAATGAGAAAAAAAGAATATAGAAATTCGGAAGTTGCACGAAGAGAGAGACGAGAGGTTGCTTGAGAAATCTATTGGCTAACCAATTGTGGTTTTGGGGTCCCTTCCCTGGTATTGATTGCTTTTTGGTTATTTCTTTTTTTCCCCTCAAATCATGCCTTTCTAGGTTGTGATGTATGGACTAGTCTAGGAAGCTTGATTGACCCTCCTTACTTGCCTCTGAGTGTCTTTTAAGAAATATACTTATTAAAAAATTTTAAAAATCTTCCCACTCAGAAGTCAAAATTGAGATTCACATATTCTAACTATCTAATCCTTTCTTCCATTTATTCTATTTTAACTATATTTTATTAATATATAAATAAAATTTAATAAAAATATCATAATTAGTACTTTCCTAAGTTTTAATCCGGAAATTGCGAGGCCCCTTCCAAGTTGTGACGTTCATGTCAAACGTACCCTTTGTAGATGCAATTTCGTCGCAAAAGATGTCGAAGTAACCTTTATGTTTTAGGTAAAAAATAAGAGTTTGAAAGGGCAATTTTGCCTTCCCTCCGATTAGGTAAGACCGTAACAGGCTATGTATGTCTGTACATATATATATGTGCTACCCCGTATGGAGCAGAAACGTGAGGTTAATGGATGACAGGTACCAGTGAACTGAAGGGTTTGGGATATTTTACACGTCAGCTTTGTGACAGGCTGTCTTAGTAGATATCAAGAGCTTTAATTGAGTAGTTGTTGTGAGTTGTGACTGACACACCCAACGCAGCTATGTTTCAAAACGTGGCGAAGAGTCGGTTAAAACTTGGAAAACAGTACAAAATTCACATTGTTTCAAATATTAACAAAATATTTGTTCATAAATAAATTTAAATTTTATTATGATAATAATAATGCTTTTAAATAGTTTATTATCAATTTATATAAACAAGAATTAATTTTATAATATTTTGTTATTACTTATTTTATCATCGCACCCAATCTGAAATTCTGTAATAAAATAGAGTCTGGATAGGTCTAATAGTACGCAACCTTACCCTTACAGAATAAAGAGGTTGTTTCTGGTAGACTCATATGTAAATGTGACAATAAAAAAAATAATACAGGTAAAAAGAGTAGATATGTAAAACTGATATGTTAAAAAATATGTAAATAGAATTAAAATAATTGAATAAATAAATAGAATAAAAAATAAAAGAAAATGTTGATGTATCAAGTTATATAAAAAAAAATATAACGAACTTGCCTTGTACTGATAGAGGCGTAAAGCTAGTAAGTTAAGTATTACGAAAATTAGATAAGCGAAATGTAAAAGCATACTTGATGAATGTATTCTCACTTAAAGGTCAAAAAGATGCAACTTGGCCTACCCTACATCAATGCATAATTAACGTGAAAAAAAGTAAACACATTACTGCTTAGAACGACGATCGTCCGACACTCCTAACACCCAAAAAAACTTTTTGATCTACATGCTTCTATACACATAACTCAGATTTGTTATATTTATATTTTATTTTTTTAACCTTATTTTATTATATTATATTTTTATTGTACGTTCTTATTATTATTATTATTATCTTCTTGTATGTATATTTTTATTTTTATTACTTTATGATTTTAATATGTATCTTTTTTCACGTGAATTTACTGGAAATAATTTTCTACCAATTAAGAATAAGATTGAGTATTTTTATCTTTTTTAGACCTCACGTATTACTTGGTCTTTTTATATCCTGCGTTTTAGCAAAATTTTTACTAAATATTGTTGTTATTGATATTATTTTAGACTTCGAGCGTGTACGCGCATAACTCTTACTTAAATATTATTGTTGTTTAAGTTTTAGTTTATAAAATAATCTTAATTTTATAGATAGTGAAATATTACACTTTTGTAAAAAGATAAAAATTATAAAAGTTAATTCATATATTATTTCAAGTCTATTATAATAATGATGTAAAATAATTTATGAACTCATTAGTTATGTCGTCGAATCAAGCTTCTCATTTTTTATTTTTTCTAAACGTACAAGTCTTGAACTTACTTAGGTACTTAATCCAGTCGTTTATGTTAGGTACTGGCCTTAAATCGTTTTGGCTGCAACTTCTCTCCGTTAGTTTTAGATCCTGCAAGTAAAGACTTCACTTTCCTTTGTAAGAGGGAAGGAAAAACTAGATTAGGTTCAATTTGATTTTAATTGGATGAATTTTTTTTTTGAAATATAAATGTAATTTAATTAATAATATAATATTTTTATTTTATTTAATAAATAAAATACTAAACCTGAATTTAAGTAGATTATTTCAACATCTAATGACTCGGACGAAAAGGTTGCATATGTACGGGTAATTGTCAATCTTATGACACTGCACATGGCATGTTACAATATCGGCATGTCAAAGTAAATTTCAGGCTTAATTTAGTACCATAGGCAGTTAGAACCACTACGTAGTACGTACTAGATCACGCTCGACCGATATTAGATCCTTATTGGCTTACAACAGACGTGCAAAGTGATGCAATGGTTGGTCCCAATTATCCACTTCTTCGTCATCTTGTCCAAAATGTAAAATTTACTATATTTGTAATTGTAAGTAATTTTCATACGAGTCATTTGAAAATAGCCTTAGACTACGTAGTTAAGATCCTAATTCCTTGTAAAAGCGATTTATATAATCTTGATAACATCCTTTATTTCTTTGAGCTTCAAAGTCTACAGACAGTCGGATGGTACAAAGTGGAAGGACGAAACTTTGGATAAAATGATGAGTCACCAATGCATAAAAGTCCAGGCTTAGAGTTTGAGAGTAAGCGACCAACCACTCTGAAACTTCTTCGTCAAAATCTCCACCTTTGGATGGCGGAAATTACGATCACGCAGAACTTTATAAATAAAGACTCAGAGGAAGAAGTTTATATCAAATAATCTGGAGATTTTCTTCCAGTGATGATGAGTATTTTGTGTGTAAGTTTAAGAAATTTATATATGAATTAAAACAAGCTTTTCGTCAGTAGTATTTGAAATTTCATGATATTATTTCTTCAAATGGTTTTGTAAAAAATATCATCAATCAATGCATAGATCCGAAAGTTAGTGGGAGTAAAATTTGTTTTTTTGTTCTATATGTGGATGATATTTTACTTGCTACAAATGATAAAGGTTTACTATAAATTTGTTTCTTTGTTCTATATATGGATGATATTTTACTCGCCACAAATGATAAAGTTTGCTATAAATTTGTTTCTTTGTTCTATATGTAGATGATATTTTACTCGCCACAAATGACAAAAGTTTGCTATATAAGATGAAACAGTTTATTTCTAAGAATTTTGATATGAAAGATATGGGTGAAACATCTTATATTATTGGCATTAAAATTCATAGGGACGGATCTCAATACATTTTATATTTATCTTAAGAAACCTATATCAATAAAGTCTTAGAAAGATTCCGGATGAAAGATTATTCACCGAATATAGCACTTATTGTGAAGGGCGATAGGGTCAATTTGAATCGATGCTCAAAAAATGAGCTTGAAAGGGAATAAATGAAAAAAATTCATATGCTTTTGCAGTGAGGAGCCTAATGTATGCTCAGATTTGTACAAAACTTGACATTGCATTTGTTATTGGAATGTTGGGAAGATATCAAAATAATTCAGATATAGACCACTGAAAACTGCCAAAAAGGTGATGAGGTACTTTCAAGGGATCAAAGATTACATATTTATGTATAGATGAACTGATAATCTTGAATTAGTTGGCTACTCAGATTCGAATTTTGCTGGTTGTGTTGATTCACGAAGGCTAACATTTGGATATGTGTTTATGTTTGCCAATGGAGCCATATCTTGGAGGAGTTCAAAGAAGACTTTGACTGCTACTTCTACCATGGAGGATGAATTCGTTCATTATTTAGAGGCTACATCACGTGATGTATGGTTGAAGAATTTCATATCTAGGCTTAGAATTGTGGATTTCATTTCTAAGCTATTAAAAATGTATTGAGACAATTTAGCTGCAGTTTTCTTGACCAAAAACAACAAGAGTGATAGTCGAAGTAAAAACATCGACATTAAGTATTTGGCCATTAGGAAACATGTCAAAGAGAACAAAGTGGTCATTCAACACATTAGTATTGAATTGATGATTGTTGATCTTTTAACAAAAGGCATGCCACCAAAGAGTTTTAAGGATATGTTATTAAAATGAGACTTGGTTCCATTATGTAATTTATTGTATGTACTTTCACAAAACTCTTATTAATTTGTTGTTTTTTTCATTTTGGTCTACACATTTTTATTTTGAGAATAACACATATTATGGACATAGAATAAACCTTGATGTTTATTTATTCAGTTAAATTGAAATAAGAAATAGGATGTATCATGATACATGGAAGATAATACTCACCTTTAGAGGACTTATTGCCATAATTCGTGCATTTGGTTTCTTTAATTGAGTAGAGGTTTTATGACTTTTCAATTACATCTACAACTCAAATGGGAGACTATTATCCATTGGTTAACCAATAGTTTCTATATGATGAGTCGTGTTTATTTATTGTGAAATTTCGTGACCTTTTGATCCATCACGTCCTTCTGTTATTTTGATGGAAGACAACAAGGCATATAAATTCAGTAAATAGAGGTATCGGGTCCTTAGGCTTAATAATATTTTGCATATACCATCTTTTGCATTTGCTAAAAGTTTAGAAGAGTCCCCTCATATCTATCTTAAATCTCTCAATATCAGTGACAAAAGATATGTAATAACATTTCGTATTTTCATTGTTTATAAAAGACGTGTACATATTATTATCATGTCTAACATATTTCACAATTAAAAAAAACAAATTCCCAACCCAAGACAAAAGTACGTAGTTATGATCCTAATTCCTTGTAAAAGCGATTTATATAAATTTAATAACATCCTTTATTTCTTTTAAGCTTCAAAGTCTACAGACAGTCGGATTTTGGATAAAATGCTGAGTCAGCAATGCATAAAAGTCCTGGCTTAGCCACTCTGTTTCTTCGTCAAAATCTCCACCTTTGGATGGTGGAAGTTACGACCATACAGAACTTCTTTAGACTGAAAATTTCGACAACGGTTTCAAATTTCGGTTTGGATTATCCAATGTAAATTATGCATATTTTATATTCAGTTATAGAGTTATACTGTAGTCTGCAGTACGTAATAATGAACAATAGATGCATTTATTAGCCTGAAATGAAATGTCGTATAATAAATAAATAAAATTTAATTGTAAAAAAAATTAAAATTTACTTAATTTTATAATAATAGTCTAATTTTAAAAAGTGATAATAAATACTTAATTTTTTTAATTTTTAATGAGAATATTAATTTAATATAATTTATCATATCATTCACATTAATAGAAATTTTAATATTACCCTATGTTGCACTAAAAATTAAAAATTATAATAATTTAGCCTTATTTTTTAAAATTCTGATTTTTATTGTAGAATTAGATAGAGTATGAATTTTTATAATTAATTTAATAAATAATTTCAACAATAATATCACTTCTTTATCATGCAGTATCAGTCCATATTGATGATAAATTATTTATATAACAAGCTATTTTAGTCTAAACACATACAGTACCTGACAAATAATTCAACACAGGAGAATTTGTCATAATGTAATGTTTTCCTCAAATATAAATTTGTTTTATTATTATAATATATTTTGCGTGCAATTTAAGCAAGAAAGGAAGAGGGATGCGTGATTGGCATGGAAACGCAAAGAAGGAATTTCCAGGTTGTTCACCCGCACCGTACGTACCATTCAAATTCCACATTATTAATTAACTAATTTGTGGATAAAATAATGTGGGGTCCAATTATTTAATTAATTATGACTTTTCTTGTACTCCAAGCGTCGCCTAAGACAAAATATCTTTATTTTTGGCCTTTTCGTTGGGAGTTGGGGTTGGTGAGAGCACCACAGTTGAGTGTTTTTTTAAATGAAAAATACTTTTAATTATAGTTAAAACTATATTTACGTCACAACGATTTCAAGACGTTAAATCTACTAATATATTACAATATAACCAAAAATTACCCAAGTAAGATAATATGGTTGCTGTAAGATAGAAAATAAAAGAAGCAACTATATAGGTATCACTTATGTTTCATCTTTATAGAAAGGCTTGTTTACTATTTTTTGTTTACGAGGGTCGTTTAATTCTTAATATTCTACATTATGTCTACCTTATTTGGGGGAAGCT
This sequence comes from Erythroxylum alaternifolium, assembly GCA_027478495.1. Taxonomy (NCBI): domain Eukaryota; kingdom Viridiplantae; phylum Streptophyta; class Magnoliopsida; order Malpighiales; family Erythroxylaceae; genus Erythroxylum; species Erythroxylum alaternifolium. The sequence continues at coordinate 2,379,236 of JANIIA010000009.1, read as the reverse complement.
TTCAGGTATTTAAGATTTTACTTTCTCCTATATGTTGATTTCTTTTTTACAGATTTAGATTGTACACAAAAATCTTTCGAGATGTTAGGAACTTAGGTTACAGCTAATAGAAAATCACAATCATCTGCTTATTCTACTTTCTAAGAGAGGATATCTCCTATCTCTCGACTTGTCACACAGTCATCGCTAAATTTTACCATTACTATTTGTTGTGCATATTCTAGCCTAGCTTTAGAGGTTTTGCTAATAACATTCTCAATTAGCTGAACAATTGCTAATAACTTAATCGGACAATACTTCAAATATTAGATGGTGAAGTCATTCATTTCATTGTCCAGACTCTTTAAATTGTCTGCACTGAAAGTTGTTAGTAGTTGTCTAGTCTACATTTGCAACACGAGACAGGGATAATTTAGCAGCAACTATTTTAGCTATCTCAACACGTTCTAAAGGAGTCTTTTACTGATGTACTTTTAAACCATAATAAATCTAAGGTGCCATATTTTTTCTTTTAATTTTTTTTAACATCAAGTAAAATCTACACTTACTATTATTTGATTACCATTTAATTATTTATTAAATAAATCATTGAGTATGTGATTTTTTTCAAATTACTTATTTTATAAACAATTTTATAAATTAAAATTAACATTTATAAATTTAATATACTTTATTTGTAACGCATCATCATTCAAACTATTAAAACTAAAAATAACTTAAGATTTTTAAACTACTAAACACATAAGAAAAAGAGGTAATCTTTTGATAATTTTTAATTTAGTGTTACGGTGCACAAGACTTTCTACCTTGTGGGAATTTGAAAAAGGTTATAATATATACAACCTTTCCTTTATATTTTTATAAAGGTGTTGTTTCCTTGATTTAAACTTATTAATAAGATTACAAAAGACTAACTTTAATTTAGTGTTAAATATTTTAATTTAACTGTTAAAAAAATAGAATTCATATAATATTTGGTGGATGTGTTACTTTAGCAAAATTAACTTTTTAAAGTGATTTTTACAAGTTTTAAAAGATTATTTACTAAATAAAAATAAAAAGATACTAAATTGAAGAAAAAGAGCCCGTAAGTTAGACCAACCAGCAATCTAAGGTGCCGTGATTTTTATAACAGCGTAAGTTATAACCACCAGACTGCCATTCCAGAATGTTAGGTAATGTTATGCTTTTTAGTTTTGGTGCAATTCCAGCTTCGAATGTCCCAACATTGGCTACAGGTGTAGTGGCGTTCTGTTCTGTGCTTTTGTTTTTTAAAACTTTAGATGGGGGTTGTGCTCAATGTCATTTTCGAGTGTCTAAGTCTTCACTTTCTTATTAGCTTTAAATTTTGGTCTACCGATAATTAAGTTTCGGTCACATCCATTGCGAATGTGGACTCCCCCTGTTCCACAACGTGAAAAATCCACACGTAAGACCCACCACAAGATTCACATGTCTGGTGACCTATCTCAACCTTTGTCGGCTTTTGCGTTCGAGTTTGTTTCAATCTACACGATGACCCTATCACAAAGGTTTCTGATTCGTGTTAGATTAACGGTTTAGTGAATTTGAATTATAAAGCTTACAACTTTAAAATTTATTGAAACAAAAAGTTATAAAGCGCCATCACATTTTGATATAAATCCATGTAAATCTCAACATTTTTTTAATTATTTAAATATTTAAAGATTTTTTAAATAAAAATTTAAAACTATTAAAGGAGTTTCCTTTATGATAATTATAATTATTACTTAGTGTTTAAATCAATCACGAACTAGTGTCTACTTCCTGAACTTACCAATCACTTTTTATAATTAACAGCAAAGTGGATCTATTTTTATTTCAAATGAAAATGACTTGTTCATCTATCTATTTTAGTTCAGTAGCCACCTTAAGTCGTAAATCAACTTCAAACTTTCTCGTTGTAAATTTCCAATTCATCAGCAATTGTAAAATATAGAAATACAAACTCCAATTAGCTATTTGCATTTTCAGTACGCCCACTTGCTTTCTTTCGATCAAGACATTAACCATTTTAAAATTGGGAGCAATCTAAATAGCAACATCTTTGATACATACACGTTACGGAAATATCTTGTGGTTCGTGGAGTTAGTTGGGATGCAACGACCTTTTTCGGTTTTATTCCTCTTTGATGAGAACCGATGGGTCTAGACTTTGAAGCCTATTCTTTGGTACCAAACCTTCCGATAAGGGTCTGCGTGAATATATCTTCTCCTTTTCTATTAATGAAATCACCGGTTAGAAATTACATAAATGCACGGATGACATGAATTGAAACAAGACTAGAATAACAAAAATAAAACAGGTGAGTTGTTTCCTCATTATTAGCCTAAATTGGAAATTTTAGTCAACGTAGGTACTGGTTTACAAATATAAGGAATCAGGGATGCTTTAGCGCGAGATGACATTTTGATTATGATACTGGTTTGGATCATATCTTTTATTTTGATTATGATATTTTTATTATACTTTATTAAATTTTATATACATATTTATATAGATTTCATATAAATGTATGAATAAAATTTAATGGAATAGAATGACTGAAACTGAGAATTTAATATGCTTAATTTTAGGGTCAAAATGTAACGTTGCACAAATGTATATTATTTGAATTGGATTAAATAATTACATGATATATATTATTATGTGTAATTATTAATAATGACTGTGGATTTTATTATTATAAATTTTTTAAAAAGCATTTTGCTTATTAACGGTCCACGTAATTCAAAAATGAAATAAAGTTATGTGTACAAAAATGTAGAATTATTTTTTTTAACGGAGAACTTGTAATTGCTATCTTTTTTAGATGCGCACTGGTTGAATTGACGTAATAACCTGTAAATCATGCCAATCAGGTACTCCACACTAGACAAACCCTGTACAACATGCTTGATTGAGAAAATGTACGTAGGGATATTCGAACACAAAACCTTTTAGTTTCATACACCTCACTCTACCAACTCGATCATCCCCTACGGGCTAAAATTATAATGTCACTTTTATTTTACATTGAAAATCATGAAAATTATATCATAATTCAAATTTTATTATACTAAATAACCTGCCTAGTGATTAAATAATAAAACTTTAAAAATGATTTCAAATTTAAATAATTACACAAAATTATTTAAGAGTTTTGAAATATTAAGACTGGAAATTAGAGTTTAAAGAATTATTGAAAATATTTAAATATTGAATATCATAGAATTTTTATAGTTGAAAATTTGGACTCAATTTGTTACTGAAGCTTGAAATTAAAACTTTGTTAAATGATATATTTGGTTTTATTTAATATGCATATAATAATATGCGAGTTTATAATTTTAATATTTAATTATAAAATGGTGTCTATACTTGTGCTATTGTCTATTTGTCCATACTTATGTTAGTCTTCAATTATAAGAGACCAAAAACAAAAAGGTGACGAAAACGAATCCACAGAACCTGTTTTTGAGATACGTCTTTGACATGTAGAATGACTCCCAAGCACTTTCTACGGTCTCGGATCTCCCAAGGCCGACGATTTGACATTTCAATTTGCATCTTATGTTCAATTAAACGATTGGACTTGGTCAATGTCAAAATGTCTTTAGCAACCCGCTTTCGGGCAGGCTGTAGTTGAATTGTGGCTGGAAATTAAAATAAAAACGTGCTTTTTTATTGGCAATCCTACGTGAAACAGTACTAGAATTTGGCCCAAACCCAAAACCATTCGGCCTAGTAAAGATTGCAATAGTTTAATAACTATATATTTAAATAAATTATTTAAAAAGTCAACTTCCTTAACCTTCATTATCTTATTTGATTATTTATATTTAAAAATAATATTATAGTATTACTATATATGATAATACGATTTAGTTACACTAATGTCATTATATTATTTGATTAGTTATGTTTAGAATTATTATTTATAGGATAACGTTTTTTATTATTGTTATATTATTATTAAATAATATCATAAAATAAATCATAATTTTTAAAATATGAAATTTTTATCTAGTTCTAATAATAACTAAAATAGGTTTATCTATTGAATACTTAAGTACAGGCAATGTTAATTTTATTATTATAAAATATATATTAAGATATACTATATTAGTATTTTTGAAAAAAAATTATAAAATCTCCTAAAAATGAAGCTATTGGAGATTTTAACGCAAAATATTTATTTTTGAAAGAGAAAGAAACATTTTCATTTATTAATCAAGAATAATTTTGAATAAATAATAATAAAAAAGTAATGGTGGCGGTGGACGCGTGGTGATATGTGATGCTTTCATTTCAGGTACGCGCACAATGCGTAAGAAAGTAATATACAATAATACGGTAAACAGAACTAGCCGTTACCTTACCTATCACTAACGACGATTTGCTCTTGAGATTTCAAGCCACAAAGCGGTTACGCTCTTTCGAACTTTACTTCTTCTCGATATTCGCTCCCCTTCTTCAAATTTTGAATCTGAAGAAGACCGGAACTTCACCGCAAAGTACCTCATCTCAGTCGCCGGAGTTCTGGTGCTTTTCTTTTCCTTTACCTTTGCTGTTATTTCGTGAGAGTTCAGTTGGTTTTTGTTTGAAATGTGAAGGTATCTTTTAATAATCTAGATATGGAAAGAAAAGCACGTAATCTAGACTGTTCTTAAAGTTCAACTTCGATATGTGGTTTCTTGATTTGGCAAGAACTTTGTTCTTGATACTTCAAGCTGGTTGGTTACTCAAGCTAAGATCGGTCTCTGTTTCTCTGCCATAAAATAAGCATGATCATATCTAACTGCTATTAGTGTACTGAGATCGTGCTGTTGCGACTTCTATGTACTATTCAGGTCTTTGAATGCAAGAAAACGCTTGATCCGAGTCCACGATGGTTGGAACACCGGCGACACCACTCACACCAGCGTATAAGACACAGAGGACGCCGTCGTCGACGCCAGGCGGCACTAACAAGGCTCGAGAAGAGAAGATTCTAGTGACGGTTAGGGTTAGGCCATTGAGTAGAAGAGAACAGGCGCTTTACGATCTTATTGCTTGGGAGTGGCCCGACGACCACTCCATTGTCTTCAAGAATCCGAGCTCCGATCGTCCTCCGACTTCATACACGTTTGGTATATTTTCAATTACCTTGTGAAAACCATCAGAAAATGAGTTTTAGGTGGTGACAGCGAGTGAGTGAGCGAGCTATTTTCATGTGGCAGATAAAGTGTTTGATCCAACTTGCTCGACTCGGGGAGTGTACGAGGAAGGGGCTAAGGATGTTGCTCTCTCTGCTCTAAGAGGAATCAATGGTGTGTTCATTTCGTGAAGAGCGTGAAACTATGAAGCTATTACTTATAGTTCATAAGTGTTTTGTCTTTTTCATGCGAGTTTCAATTTGTTTGGGTTTTTTGAATTTTTCTCCAGCTACTATATTTGCGTATGGACAAACTAGTAGTGGAAAGACGTTTACAATGAGAGGAATCACAGAGAGTGCTGTAGAAGACATCTTTGAGCATATAGGAAACGTAAGTTGGCCTTTTTTTGTTTTGTTTCATCTTTCTATATCTGAGTTGCAACACTTTAAATTGGGTTCATTTTAGACTTAGTTACTATATTAATTGGTGGACAACTGTAATCCATCAAAAGATGACTACATGACTCAATTAGTACCTTTTTTTGCGTTCTTTCATAAGAATTAGAGTGATTTAATATTTATGAATGCGTTCATGTTCAATCGGTTTAACAATGAATTTATAAAAATAAATTGTATCTAGTGGTCCATGAGATTTTTCTAGTTAATTGGTGGACAACTATAATCTATCAAAAGACGATTACATGACTTAACTAGTACCTTTTTGTGTGTTTTTTCACAAGAATTAGAGTGATTTAATATCTATGGATTCCTTCATGTTCAACAGATTCCAACATTGAATATGTAAAAATAAATTGTTTTTAGAGGTCTATGAGATTGTACTAGTTAATTGGTGGACAATTGTAATCCATCAAAAGACGATTACATGACTCGATTAGTACCTTTGTTTGCATTCTTTCATAAGAATTAGAGCGATTTAATATCTATATATAGATGCGTTCATGTTCAACAGGTTCAACAATGAATACGTAAAAGTAAATTATTTCTAGAGGTCCATGACATTCTTCTAGTTAAAGTATTTGCAATCTTGCAGAACCAAGAAAGGAATTTTGTCCTGAAAATATCTGCGTTGGAGATCTACAATGAGACTGTTGTAGACCTTTTGAATCGTGAATCAGGTCCTCTTCGACTTTTGGATGATGCTGAGGTAGTTGAACAATGCAATATACCAGAACGGCAGTGGTTTTAACTGTTTTCTTGTATTTGAAATGCTAATCAGTAATCTCTCGTTACTTCTGCATTGCAGAAAGGGATCATTGTCGAGAAGCTAGTTGAAGAGGTGGTCAAGGACAGCCAACATTTACGGCACTTAATTGGAGTTTGTGAAGGTAACTTTTCTTCAAATACATCGAGAACCATTCTTCTAGATGTGTGTTTCAAAATATTTATTAACCTGCGTTAATTGATGTTATTACTTATTAGTCTTTATGTTTGGACCTATATGCACAGATACAACTATTCACGAGTGTTTGCTTTTGCAGCGCAAAGGCAGGTGGGTGAAACTGTTCTAAACGATAAAAGTTCAAGATCACATCAGATAATACGATTAGTAAGCTCCATTGGTCTTATTAGCTTAGCTTTTCCTGATTTTGTTAGGATAGTGCAACTAACCTCCGTTTATGAATGCAATGAATCCATTTGGTTATATTCGGTCCTTTTCTCTTAGTGAAATTGCTCCTGTAGCTTTAAGTCCTGTTCGTCATCAATTAAATTGTTTGTTCTTCAATTATACGAAATATGTATATAGAATCTTGGAGTATGCCTAGCGCAGATTGTTTATGCAACACTAACTATCATGGTATATGTGCAGACCATCGAAAGCAGTCTTCGTGAAAAGTCAGGATGTGTAAAGTCCTTTTTGGCAACTTTGGTACGTAATTCGACTTTATCCGTAACCAGGATTCTTGGCATTGTGGTATCACTAATGATCTGGAATTTGACAGAATCTTGTAGACCTTGCTGGAAGTGAACGGGCATCTCAAACCAACACCAGTGGTATAAGATTGAAGGAAGGCAGTCATATCAACCGTAGCTTATTGACTCTCACAACAGTGATCAGAAAACTCAGGTGAGAGACAAGCTGAAGCATTTGATATAAACACAAGACCGACTACTGAGCATGATGAAAGTTTGCAATAGTTAGGAGGAACCGATATCCCAACATTTTACCTTTTTTCCTTTTCAGCTACGTCTTTTGTGCTAGTATTTTTCTTTAACCTTCATGAACCGGTAACTAAGGAATTTGTTTAAAGGTTCTTAGGATTTGTTTCTTGTCTCACTTACGTCTGCAGTGGAGGAAAGAGGAGTGGCCACATACCATACAGAGATTCAAAACTCACAAGAATATTGCAGCATTCACTTGGGGGTAATGCACGAACAGCCATTATATGCACCATGAGTCCTGCTTTGAGTCACGTGGAGCAAACAAGGAAAACGCTTTCTTTTGCAACCAGTGCAAAGGAGGTTACAAACAATGCCCAAGTGAACATGGTATGCTATTGAGTCACTCAAAGCTTTTATTCCCCTCAATTATGTCAAATTGTTCTACTTTCCTAGTTCTGGAGGCCACGCAGACACTTTATAAAATTGTTCGAGTTGCATTTTTGCGCTTGCGCCTGCCAAGAAAACTATCAACTAGGCTACAAGGCAGTAGGCATCATTGCATATCAAATTAGCAATTTCAGTGGTCTGTAGCATCCATGCTGCACGGAACGTAGGTTAAACACAAACCTTGTTTGCATAGGTAGATCTGTATTTCTTACAAGCGTTCATGCACTGAATAAATGGTACATACTACATTATCATGTTCATGTCATTATTTTTCCTTGTAACGCTTTAAGGTTGAAATATTTATGAATTTCAGGTTGTGGCCGACAAAAGATTAGTTAAGCATTTGCAGCAGGAAGTCGCCAGACTTGAAGCAGAGCTTCGAAGCCCAGAGCCCAAATCATGTTCAAGTTTGAGATCCTTGTTAATGGAGAAGGATATGCAAATTGAACAGGTATAAAGTTTGCTTCTTTTTCGTTTTTGCTTCTTTTGCTTCTGTGTCCTTTAACCTATGTTTAACTTCTTCATGGAAAGATGTTATTAATGTTTGCTGAAGAATTCTATAACTTTTCCCAGTTTGTGACGTGCAAGAAGTAAACTTTCCTTTTCAGTTGCTGGAAAGTTATAATGTACTAAATGATCCTTGATTTAATATCTAAACACTGCGGCTTATTGTTTTTTGAGCAATCTTCGCACAAGCATCGGAAACCATCTAAAGTGCCATCCTTGACTTCTGCCAGGGCATGCATTTCAGATTTCTATGCTCATCCATGTGAAATAACCAATTTCATCATTAGGTTTTGTAATATTAATATAGTACCAGAAGAGCACAGAAAAGGGAAATAAGAAAGTTAAATCTACTTGGCGTCGATCTTATATAGATTCTTTGTTTCTAATCGCGGTAAATTTTGTAGATGGAGATGGAAATGAAAGAGTTGAAGCGCCAGAGAGACCTTGCACAAGCTCAACTTGAACTAGAAAGAAAATCACGAAAGGAGCAGAAGGTAGCAGACGCTTTCGTTCTTGTCTTTAACGAATTCCACTGCTTATCTCTAACTTTTAACATTTACAGGGCCTAAATCAAAGCGGTCCTTCAAGTCAAGCAGTCAGGTGTCTTTCTTTTACTCGTGAAAACGATCCAGTTGCTAATAAAACTACTCCAAATGCAAGAAAGGGACTATTTGGAAAGCAGGAAATGGTTAGACAATCCATCACTTCTACGAATCCATCAATGCTCGTTCAGGAAATACGTAAACTTGAACAGCGGCAAAGGCAATTGGGCGAGGAAGCAAATCGAGCATTAGAAGTACTTCATAAGGAGGTTGCTTCTCACAGATTGGGCAGCCAAGCAACTGCTGAAACTGTTGCGAAGATGCTTTCTGAAATTAAGGAATTGCAAGTACTTGGCTCTGTTCACGAAGATGTTGTGATTGGAGAAAAAGCTAACTTGAAGGACGAAATTACTCGACTAAATTCTCATGAAAGCACCATTGCATCTCTAGAAAGGAAGCTTGATACTGTCCAGAAATCCATAGACACGCTAGTTTCCTCTTTCTCAAGTGGTGGTGAGCAGACCCAAGAGTTGAAGGTTCAGTTGAAGAAGAAGAAAATGTTTCCTTTTGCATTGACCAACAGTTCAAACATGCAAAATATAATACGATCCCCATGCTCACCTCTTACCTCTTCTCATACTGTGGTGGACAATGAGATTGAGAACCGAAACCCTGAGAACTATAACAGACGCGGCGGCAGTGCAACGACCGGGCCAGCTGAATCAACTCCTCAAAGGAATGACAAAAATGGAGAGGTCATATCATCAAGGGAAAGCACTCCGGCTTCTCGGTCTAATTCCGTTAATGTGAAGAAGATGCAGAGGATGTTCAAGAATGCCGCTGAAGAGAATATACGCAGCATAAAGGCTTACGTTACTGAGTTGAAAGAGAGGGTGGCAAAGTTACAATACCAAAAGCAGCTTCTAGTTTGCCAGGTGAGAACATGTTATTCAGTTTCTTTACATCCTACCACACACAATAGTTCCAGAATTTGTTGGTTTTGGTTAGAGATTAAGGATTACAGTCAAATGAGCTACAAATTTATCTCTTACTATATTCTGGAGTCTTTATTTCCTGGCTCCAGCAAAAACATCAATTCATGCATCTCTTGTTGCTGGTCACTGAATGTAGACCACAATTGATATTTAGCAATTTATCTGATTCTAATTTCAAACAATTTAATCAAATCATGTCGTCCTGGTGGCATTACACTCATGTTTGATTTCAGGTGTTGGAGCTAGAGGCAAACGAGGCAGCAACTGTGGAGCCAGATACTGGCGACCAGTCTCCCATATCTTGGCAGTTAACTTTTGAGGACCAAAGAAAACAAATTATAATGTTATGGCACTTGTGCCATGTTTCAATTATACACCGTACACAGTTCTATCTGTTATTTCAAGGAGATCCCGCCGATCAAATCTACGTGGAGGTTGAGCTCAGAAGGTTGTCATGGTTGGAACAACATTTGGCAGAACTTGGCAATGCAAGCCCAGCACTGTTAGGGGATGAACCTGCTAGCTCGGTGTCATCATGGTAACTTCAGAATATCGAATTAGCCTTAATCAAAGTAATGATTAAGCAATCCCAAGTCAACTCTTTTAGTACCTCTGACCAATTCTATCTTGGAACCAAATGCAGTATCAAGGCTCTTAAACAAGAAAGGGAGTATCTGGCAAAGAGGGTGAATTCAAAACTAACAGCAGAAGAGAGAGAGGTCCTTTATGCTAAATGGGAGATCCCACCGGTAGGAAAACAGAGGAGATTGCAACTGGTAAACAAATTGTGGACAGACCCTCTTAACTTGCAGCACATAGAAGAAAGTGCAGCAATTGTTGCCAAACTCGTGGGATTTTGTGAAACTGGTGAACATGTGAGGAAGGAGATGTTTGAGCTTAATTTTGTCAACCCTTCTGACAAGAAGACATGGATGGGCTGGAACTTGATATCCAACCTTTTAAATCTGTAACAAGAAAATCTCTCTTGCCCTTTGTAACACGTTTTTATTAGCAATAGATACGAAGAGTAGCCATAAATGTTATGATTGCCCCTAATCAAATTAGATTTAAAGTTGATATTTTTAAGATTAATTAATTATAAGAATTTAATTTAATTTAAAAATAATAAATCAAATTAAATATAATTGAAAGGACAAAAATGGCAAGAACAGGATTCTACTATACATGTATATATCTTACAAGCTTTTGGAGAAGATCATCAATGTACGCAGCCTCTCTGTTTTTTGTTTCAAATGTACGCGGCCTTTTTTTTTTATCATATTTAGTAATCAACGGATTACATTAGCACTTAGTAGATTTTATCAACGGCTAGTTGATAGCGGATTAATATAATTAATTCGACCAGCAGATAACATCAATTATTTATTTAAAGATGTTTAGTAAAATTAACAATTTTGTATTAGTTGTTTATACATAAAATGACTTATAAAGGTGTAATTTAAAAAATGATGGTTTCTAAAACTATGCATAATTGACATCAAATCATATTTGTCTTCCAAAATCATGCATAATTAACGAAATATATTTTGATTCATTGTAAATATATTAAAACACTGAATTTCATGATCATTTAGCAATTAATTCATCCATAGTTCTTCCATTAGATAGGAAGACATTCATGGTTCTTTACATATGCTTATTGTTATAGACTCTTTGTCTATTATTTGCTATCAACTTGTGTAGATTTAATTGAATATGTTAATATTTTTTGCAAAAATTAATTTTTCTATATACTAATAACTTGGAACTAACAGCTTCTGAATTTTAAGTGAAAACATTAATTTATTATTTGAAAATAATATGGGAATTCATTTTACAGTATAGTGGTGTTGGGAATGTAACATCAACTTGTTTGCTTAAATGTTGCTAAACGACAACAATTGATAAAATTTTTAATACTAGTAAATGAATTTAATGAATACCATTTGATTTTTCTTAGTATACCTTTAAAACTGGCAATTGAAATCCTTTTAAAAGTTCTTTTTTATTTCATTACGAATGCATTCCTGCAAAATAATTACACTGTTGAACTATAATTGAAAATTATTGGTTTAATCCTAATTTAATGTTTACGTTTCAATTTGTTTCAGTCAGTCAGTCTAAATTAAATAAATTAAAATCTATTTTCTTATGTTCAAAATAAAAAATAATTATTTAAATTAATGTTAGAAACTAAATTGAAAAAATGTAATAGTTACGTAATTTTTATACAACAATTATACAATTGTAAATGCAAGAGACTAAAATAACATAACCCCTGTAACCGTTTACAAGATATGAAGAAAAATATGAATTAGCTACCGTTTTCTCTCTCTTGCGATTTCCTCTGCCTTCTTTCCTCCTCCTTGTTTCTTCCTTCTCGTTCTCTCCTCTGTTTTTTGTATTTTCTCCCTATTCTTTCATATTTTCGTAACAATTGGTAACAGAGTTTTACAATTCTCAACCAAAAAATTCCATAAAATAGTAGGAGAGATGATTGGATTCAAGAGTATGAGAAACTTGAAGAAAGTATCCAAAATTTTAAGAAATCTCATTTTCAAATTGAGAAATGAATGCAAAAAATTAAAGCAATATTCAATCAATTTATGCAATCAAGAGGAATGATTGCATCATAAAATAACAACATTAATGATAGAAAGATGTGTAATGTTGACGAAGAAGAGAAGCTTGGGAGCAAATTGAGTTTTACCATGAGTAGTGTGGTGATTATAAAATAGTACAATGAAGAACACTTATTGAAATCTCAAGTTGCTGATTCATTCACCATCAATGCTGACAACAAGGAGCAACACAAGTGGAAGTCGTGGGTTGTTAATTCATTCACCTTCGACACTATTGAAGAAAAATTTGGCAAAGAAATTAAATTAATTCTCCACTGTTTTTTTTGAAATTTTAAAAGAAATAATATAACTAAAAGATTACAGTTATTTACACTCCATCAAATGGAAGAACAAAAGAAAAGAAAACCATCTCCAGGTATCACTTCTGGGCAGAAAAAAGCTACACTTTAAAAGCCACAGCCATTAAATCCTCCAAATCCTCCTTAGTTCCGAGCTGATCGTTGTTTGCATCCCTTTCGCAACCATGACTTCTCTAATTAAATTGATGATTGACTCAGCAAGTATATATTTCGGAGTTTCAACTTGTGTTTTGATTCTCCTATTCCGTTCCCGCCAAATGTGATAAATCGTCATCTGAAAAGCAGTCTTGATGAGAACATTGTTCTGTTGTCCTATATTGGTCAGGTGAATCATGTCATTGACCACCGCTGTCCAATGAAATAAGAAATTCGAGATCCTAAGCATGTTCAAAACGCGGCTCCACACCACTTTCGTAAAAGGACATTCGAAAAATAGATGATCTCGGCTTTCCGGCACTAATTTACATAACACACATATAGGATCAAAACTACCATACCATCTGTCCTTAGTGCATAAGCGATTTTTTATAGCCAACCATAAAAAGATAGAAGATTTAGGACACAAGACCTGTCTCCATACAAGGTTACCCCACGGGATGGGCGCCAAAGGTGTCCTTGCAAGATGACGGGCGGATTTATTGGTGAACTCTCCACTAGAGTGTGCAGTCCAAAGAAGCTTGTCATCTCTATCACAAATTGAAACTCCAGCAATATAGGAATCAAGCACATGTGAGAATCGTATATTGGCCCATCGGACCCGTTCCCGATTAATCCAGGATAGTGTTGCCTCCGTCGAAATCCGATTTCGAAGAGGAAGCAAATCAGTCCGTTCCCATAAAGGGCTACACGTGGACCAATTGTCAAACCAAAACTTGACCTCTTCTCCATTCCCCACTCTTATCTTTATAATAGGATAAATCGTCTCCCGTAATTGCAGCATATGTTTGAAGATCCATGAGTGGTCCCTATGGCTAATTATTTGCCAAAAATTATGACCACGCAGTCGATAGCTTTGAACCCACTGTACCCACAATTCTTCTTTGTCCACGAATAATCTCCAGATTCTCTTCATTAACAATACCTTTTGCATTTGGGTAATCGGTATGATACCAAGACCAGCTTCTTTCTTAGGTATCGTAATCTCATTCCATTTTACCTTGGCTCCTTTACTATTGTCATGTTTCCCGGTCCATAAAAAGGACTTCATTATCCTTTCCATTTCTTTGATTACCTTCTTAGGAAGAACCACATGGGCCGCCCAATGGATGTGCATGCTATTCAACACCGAAATGATAAGTGTAACTCTCGCTGCGATGGAAAGAAAACGATTTTGCCAAACACATATTTTGGCCTTCAAGTTCTCCAGTAAAGGTTGAAAATCAGAAAATTTAGGCTTTCCCGAGGTGATGGGAATTCCCAAATAACGAAAAGGTGTATCTTGGAGTGTGCAGCCCACCAACTCAGCCACCCATTCTGGATTCCGCACATCAGCCGACACATAAACCCCACTCTTCCGCAAATTTATCTCCATTCCCGACCATTTAGAGAAAGTAGCCATCCCACTCAATAAAATCGAAATTACTTGTGGATCAGCCGCGCACAAAAGTATGACATCATCCGCATAAAGCAAGTGAGTCAGCTTGAGCTCACTACATCGATGGTGAAAACGAAACCGTCCATTACACTCCACCAGTGTCGAGAGTAACCGAGAAAGTCCCTCCATTGCTAGAGTGAAAAGGTAAGGGGAGAGAGGGTCCCCTTGTCTAATCCCTCTAGAGGTATTGAAAGGCAATGAGGGAGT
>JANIIA010000009.1:2349127-2362369 GCA_027478495.1 Erythroxylum alaternifolium | reverse complement strand
AACCCATTCAAAAACTGACCAATAAAGAATTCTTCCGAACATCCCCTAACTTGCACTGCCTTGGCAACGAAGTCCTGGATAAATTCATCCACTACCCCATTTTGTCGAACAGCTGCTAAAGCTTCATAGGGGTTAGTTGCTAGTGCACCCCCGAACCTAGAGAGCACCTCCCTTTTTACATCTTCCCAGGTCATTAGGGGTTTCCGATTTTGTAGCCAACTTATCCAGTGGAGAGCATGACCTTCCATGCACACTAAGGCCAGCGTAACCTTCTTCTCTTCAGGGGTCTCTTGCACCTGAAAATACTGCTCTGCACGTCGGACCCAGCTCATGGGGTCTACACCAGTGAAGTTCGGCAGCTCTATACGTTTGGCTGCTATCTGCACATCATCCAGGGTCAGTACCAGTGCCGACGTCCTCCCAGGCACAGGGGTATTTGCTGAGCCTCCCTCTGTCATCGACGACTGCCCACCTAATGCTTCTTCAGTGGCCTTTCCTTTCAACGCCGCAACTAGCATGGATTTAATCTCACTTATTTCTCCATCAAGCCCAGTTAATCTTTGCTCCATCGCTCCCAAACTCCTCTCTACCACTTCCAACCTATTCTCCATTCTGGTGTTGGTCATGAGGTTCCACGCTCACTGCACCAATTGATAGAGTAAGGATAGGGAATTCCAGAAAATAGATGATAGTATTGATATTACGTAGAGCAATAGCTCCCCAGCTCAAGGCCGTACAATGTTCTGATGTAAAAATATCCAGATAATTCCTTACATCATTCCTAACTAACTTATATATCCCACCTAGAGTACCCGTACACCCTACACAATCATTCCCTTATTCTCCCTAACGGTTAAGCATGCATGCCTCACTCTCCAGCTCATCATTCACTCTCTCTCCACCTCAGCGTTCTGTTTCATCCTCCTATGATAAACCAGTAATGGTTTCGGGCCAACCATTGGACCGGAACCTCCATGACTAACATCATGTATGTTTAAATCATTGAAAAATGGGGTTAGGATTGACTACTTGAGGAGATATCTGCTAGGATACTCGGTTATCTCTTCAGTTTTGCGTATTCTATTTTCAAACTTGAAAGAGAATTTGTTACAGGTTTTGAGCAAGCAATTCAAACCTATGCAATTCATCTCCTCTCCCTGACTTATCAAAAGGTTCCTAGGTCTGTACTTGCTGAGGTATGCTCCAATTTCACACTTTCTGCAATTTGTCTGCAGCATTTGTTTTGCTTGGTCTAAATGAAAATGTTAGAATGGGGCAAAATATTGACTTGGTGAATAAATTGTAGATAGAAAAAAGGAGTTAATAGGCACTTAGTACTTAAGTACTTCAAATCACACGCTTATCTCTTACTTGAGCATGTTTGCACTCATTGTTGTTACTTTACAGAGTAAGTAATTTTCATTATATTTTCTGCAAGTTAATCACAGTATCATGAATACTCCTTACTTGGGTATGGGACAGGCTATCAACATTGAAGGTCTATCGTTGGACAAGTTTCTGGAACAGCAAGTGGCCACTTGTGGATGGACCATAGAGAAGGGCCATGGGAAAGGCCAACTCATTCTTTTACCTGCAAATGAATTTAACCATCCCGAGCTGAAGAAGAACAATGCCGACAGTGTTCCGTTGGATCACATTGCCCGTATTTTCCCAATTCTCGGCTGACCTCATTTTATAACTGAAAAGTTTTGTATCTCTACTAAGAATTATGAACGTTCCTGTTTCTGTTGAATGCTTGGGGCTCTTAGCTTATGTTATTGCCATCTGGCTTCTAGTAACTGTGATTACAAGTTAAAAGTATTCTTATGACTCCTGTAATCTTGTTTTAGTTTCGTCTTCGGGAGCAGAGCTGGGGAAAATAGTAATGAAAAGTTTCACTTCAACATCATTTGTTTGGCAACTAAAGAAAGAGGACAAAGTAATTCTTCCTTAAATTTTCTGTGTATAGTATAAAGAATATACAAGACAATGTAGTCTTAATACCCAGAAGTTGATCTTTTGTCAGTGAGAGACCCTGCCTAGTTTGCATCAATGAAGACATCAACTCTTATTTGATCACTTTTCGTGAAGAGAGTTTAAGTAACTTCAGATTCTGCACACTGCTTCCAAGTGTCTTCACCGGCAATATACATAAAGTTTACCACATTGATAATAAAGGAAAAATCTGGTCTGGTGTGGGATAAATGGATTAGCTTTTCTACCGGTTGTTGATATTGACCTATATTGACTGGAACTCCTTCCTTAACTTCACCCAACTTTGAGTTGAATTCTATAGGAGTATCTGATACTGATAGTTTACATCCACTCATCCTAGTTTCTTCTAAAAGGTCTAGGATATACTTCCGTTGAGTGACTGCTATGCCCTTCTTACGTCTAGCAATTTTCATCCTTATGAAGTATCTAAGATACCCTGGTCTTTGATTTCAAACTCCTTTGAAAGGTTTTTTTTTTTTCAGAATTTCAATTTTCTCAAAATTATCGTTAGTGAGGATAATATTATCTACATATATTATTAGAATCATAGTCCTTCCTTTTATAGAAGTTTTTATGAATAAAGGATGATCAGAATGCCCTTGTAGGAAATCTTGAGACTTCATAAATCTTACGAATCTTTCAAATCAGGCTTTTGGTGATTGTTTCATCCCATTTAAACATTTTTTTAGTTTGCATATCCTTTTTTCGAAGCTTTTACTAAATCCTAAGAGAGGCTCCATGTACAACTCTTCTTCCAAATCTCCACTTAGAAGGCATTTTCACATCTGACTGATGTAGAATCCAATTTAGATTAATTGTAATAGCAACACTCTAACAATATTTAACTTACAACTAGCGAAAAAGTTTCATAATAGTCTATGCTATAGGTTTGGGTAAATCCTTTAGCAACGAAACAAGCCTTATATCTTTCAAGTGATCCATTAAAATTGGACTTTAAGATGAACACACTCATTTACATCTGACAGGTCTTTTCCGTCTCGGAAGACCAACTTCCTCCCAAATTTTATTTTTCTCCAAAGCTCTCATTTCCTCCAATACTACATCCCTCCACTTAGGAAAATTTAGAGCCTCCTGTATATTCTTAGGAGAGGAAATATTGAATAACTTAGAAGTAAATGCTTGAAATGATGGAGATAAACTTTGATATAATAAGAAGTTATACATAAGATATTTGGTACAAGTTCTGGATCCTTTACTAAGAGTAATGCGTAAATCTAAGATTTGATCCAACTTTGGAATAGATATTGGTTCAGGTGACCATAATTCAATAAAAATAGACTCAAATTGAGATTTACCTCATTGGTTTCCAATTTTTGAGTTAGACTTTTGACTTTCAGTTGTTTAGGATATTTTTTCAAAAGAACTTTCCATTTAAAATGATTTCCGTCTTGTCTTACACACATTTCATTTTTTTCTTAAGATTGAATTTGTAAAATCACTGAAGATGAATCCTTATTTTCATTGTGTGAGACACCATCAATGCTTGAATCAGGATTATAGAAAATATCTACATCATTGCCAATGTTTACCATAGTCTCGTTTTACTTATGAATATAAAAAAGCCAAATCTTCCCTAAGTGTCTCTCTCTGAAGATGAGGTGACAGAAAAAAAAAAGTGACATCTATGGAATTAAAAAATCTTTTGGTTATAGGATCAAAGCACCTATTCCCTTTTTGAGTGGAAGGATAACCATAAAAACACATTTCCGTGCTTTAGGACCAAGTTTTTCCCTATTGTTATTATGAATATGAACAAATGCAATACACCTAAGCACTTTGAGAGGGAGATCATGGGATAATCAAGATGAAGGAAAATATTTAATAAAATAGTTAAGAGGTATTTGAAATTTTAAAGTTTTTAAAAGCATCCAATTGATCAAATATATAGCTTTTAGGATAGCCTCTCTTCGTAAATAAATACTTAGGAGTATTAGTTGAAAATCGTAGAGATCTTGCAATTTCTAATAGAAGCTTTTTTTTTTTCTTTCGGCTAATCCATTTTATTGTGCGGTGTAAGTCCATTAGCTTTGATGAATCATATATTTTTCAACAAAAAAAATTCCTTAAAATCTTGTTAGAGTATTTGTTTCCATTATCGCTCATAGAAGCTCGAATTCTAGTTTGAAAATATGTTTGGATCATGTTATAAAAGTTTTGAAACACCTTTGTTGAAATACAAGCGATAGTTTGTCTCACATGAAAAGAATATATAACCTTAAGTATACATATAAGTCTAGTGAGTTATTCTTTTTATTACCAATTAGTTTTATGATGAAACTTCATTTGAACTTGTATGTACTCATTTTAATTAGGGCTTAATCTTACTAAATTTAATATTGCAATATAATTTAAGAACATGAAGAACATTGTAAAGTGCAAGATTAAGGGAAAGAACAATTGATCCTTTCCCAACTAACGGTGAGTAGGAACCATCTGTTATTTTTACTCTTTAATTTCTTGCACAAGAAAACTATGAGAAGAAAACAATTTAGAGGATCCATTCATATCGTCTGCTACCTCATAATTAATTATTCAAGAATGATTTGAATTGACAATGAAACAAGAGGCAATTAGATAATTGTCTTTTTTTAACTAAAGAATAGATGGGATTTGTGAAAGGCTGCGTGCTAGAAGAGGTTTCAGACTCAAATTCAATAGTGTTGGCTTGGGGAGGTACGACTGCCTCCGAATTATTTTTTCCAATTTTTTGACTTCCCATGAATTTTTCAGCATGCTTCCCGAGTGTGTGAATCATGTTTACAATGATCATATCATGTCTTTTTGTTGTTTTTTCTATCCCTCTCAGCCTCTATTCCTTACGACATGAGTGCAAAGCCTTCAGCCTCTAATATGTTGTTGTCAATCTCACTTTCCGGCTCATCTCCTCTCTTCTTACTTATGAGAAAACCTCTTTGATAAAGGGCAAACGCTTTCTTTCCAAAATCTAGCCTCTAACTTCATCCAATTCTTGATTCAATCTTGCAAGATTGGAGGATGATGAGTTGCTTCGCTGGCCAGTCATCGTCTCATTGATAAGTGATAGCCCATTTAGGACTTGAACGAAGAAAGAAAAAATTGTTGTGTAAGAGTTGTGACTATGATACCATTAAAAAAAGAAAAAGTAATTATTTCTTAATTTTTTAGTAAATAGTACAAGAAATATATAGGATAATGTAGCCCTAATCAATTTTTATTTATTCCTTAGGTAATAAAATCTCATTAATTCAGCTACTAATTAATAGAATATCGAGAATCAGGTTAATCAACGGTAACTATGGTCCAGATTTGTTATATTTACTCTGGTATGTTCCAACGAAGAAAAAGGAAACAGAAACAAATAGATGGTTTGATGCAAATGTCTCAACAACCTCAAATAACAATAGGAATTGTAACGATTGAGCCTCCTAAATAGATAAGCTTGCCATGTGCTCTGTCTTTGTTTCCAGCATTATTTGGGGACTGCCAATGCTTGCAAGAATGCAGTTAGTCCCTTTTTTTTTTTCAATCTCTTGTTAATTTATATTTTCCAAAATTTCATGTTTAACTCATAAACTTGTAGAAAAAGTATCGGTTTTAATTTTCATTTTTATTTGAGTAAGCAGTTGAAAAATGGAAATTTTGAAATTTTTTATACCAACTCAATTAAATTAATAATAGGTTATATTTTATAATATTTAATCAAACTAAGCTTAATTTGTAACCGTAATAAAAAAAGAACAATCCAGTAGAAAAATATACTCAGAGCTAATTTTTTAATTTCTCTATTTGACAATCAATTGATTACATTGGTCCATAGCTGATTCTATTAGTGATTAGCTGATAGCTGATTCTATTAGCTGATTTGACCAGCGGATAACATCGACTGTTTATTAAAGAATCAACTGTTTATTAAAGATGTTTGGTAAAAGTATATGTTTAGTGTTTATGTATAAAATTCTATAATTTATAAATTAATTAAAAAATTTTAGTAAATTAATCAATTAAAATAAATCATTAAAATCAAAATAAATTATTCCACATATATTGTATAATTTATTTGCATTCCATGAGCATTCTCTTTAAAAAAAAACTTTATCATACAAGATGTTTAATACTGCATTAATATGCATTTGAGTTAATATAATAATAATAATAAAATTAATTAATTTTTAAATTTTAATTTAATATTTTTTATAATTTATAAATTAATTAAACTATTTTAATAAATTCCCCGGTTCTTCTCAAATTCAGATTTTATGTTTAATATTACTCTATCTAATTCTGTCTAGTTAAAAACGTGTTCGTTTCTGCTTAAATTTTAAGTCATTACTCACTTAAAACTGTTAGGCATGCACAAGTCACAGGTCACGTCTGTGAATTTTTTTATTTTTTGTCATTTTAATTTTGTTATTATTAATTTAATAAAAATTAAATTATATTAAATTAATTTTAATTTTAATTATTATATTATTAATTTTATAAAAATTAAAATTAAAATAATTAAATAATAATAATAATGAATTTGTGTTTGTGACACAAATTTTTTAATTATTTTAATTTTAATATTTTAAATAAATTTTATAAGATAAAATTTTAAACTTAAAAAATTGATTAATTTATTAAATTTGTTTAATTAATTTATAAATTATAGAAAAATATTAAATTAAATTTAAAAATTGATTAATTTATTATTATTATTATATTAGCTTGCATGCATATTAATATACTATTAAATATCTTGTATGATAATTGATAAAGGTTTTTTTTCTACACAATTGTTTGACAATCAGTTGATTGCATTTAGCTCATAGTTGATTCTATCAGTGATTAGCTGATAGCTGATTTGACCAACGAATAATATCAGCTGATTATTAAAAATGTTTGGTAAATCAACTGTTTATTAAAGATGTTTGGTAAAATTAGTCGTTTAGTGATTATGTATAAAATTGTGTAATTTATAAATTAATTAAACAATTTTAGTAAATTAATCAATCAAAATAAATTATTCTATATATATTGTATAATTTATTTGAATTTCACAAGCATTTCCTGTAAAAAACCTTTATCATACAAGATGCTTAATAGTGTATTAATATGCATCTGGGCTAATATAATAATAATAATAATAAAATTAATCAAATTTTAAAATTTAATTTAGAATTTTTCTATAATTTATAAATTAATTAAAAAAATTTAATAAATTAATCAATTTTTAAAATTTAAATTTTTATCTTATAAATTTTATTTCAAAAATTAAAAATTAAAAAATAAAAAAAAATTTGTGTCACACGCCTGTGACACAAATTCATTTTTATTTTTTTGTTTTTTAATTTTAATTTTAATTGTTTATAAAATTAATAGTACCATAATTAAGATTAAAATTTAAATTAACATTTAATTTTTTGTTAAACTAATATTAATATAATTAAAATTAAAATGATAAAAAAAAGTTACGGATGTGGTTGAAGGTGTCACGTATATCACGGGCTAACACTTAAGTTGTGACTTTTTTTTTTTATCACGGGTGTGATTTTTGTCACATGTGTGACATATCAGTGATTAATGGCTTAAAAATTCAATTAAAAACGACGCCGTAATTTAATTAGACAAATTAAAACAGAGTAATATTAATCGTTATTCATTTGACTTTTCAGGGGGCTGTGGAACAACCACGTCCGTTATTGCCACTTAAAGGTAAACCTAAACTTGATTTGGATATTGTTCTGCCGATTCTTTTGAGACTTGTTGAGTTATAATTGGTTTGAAGGAGTCAATGACGTACTTGTGATGTTTACGCTGCCTTAACCAAGCTCCTATCGTTGGGATTTCCTGGTTGGTTGAGTCACCAAGAAAAAGATGTAATCAGGACTTCTATAGTTCTATACGCCTCATGTGGCTGCCACTAAAACACTACCAACTTCTGAGGACGCACTGATGCAAACATTTTTAACTGATTGAAACAGCTGTGACAATCAGCCAGAGATCTAGACCGTCAAAATTCATAATTTTACAGAAGTGCATAGCTTGAATGTCGTTATTCTGCAGAATCTCAAAAACTAAAATCTCAGTGACACAGTTCTCTAGTCAATTGACAGTATCTGTGATTATTATGAAACATAAGGTGCTGATTATGGCTTGATCAATCCTAAGTTCATCACTGCAGGTTCTCTCCTCCTGGAATGTCGACTATATCTGCAATGGTTAGCTTTTCCCTGGTAAAGAACAGATCTTTCAGGCTCATTGTTCCGACGAAGGATGGAGGACCATCCCATAGAGCATCTGCAATTTGCTTATGCATTCTTTCCGTTGGATGGAAAGCGTCAAACCACATGTAATCGTAAGCATTCTCGCATAACTCAAACTCTGTTGTTTTCTTTGTGCCTCCACAGGTCAAGAGACCTCGATACGGTCCAGTTCCACAACAGGCATTCACTCCATCTTTGAAACCTTCATAAATTTAAAGTCCCGATGCGGCTTAGTTCAGAATATTGATGATGCAATGAAATAAACTGAGGGGACGTACCATATTTGGAGGTATTGTTTAATCTGTCGTCCAGCCAGTTGTAGAAATCTGGGTTGGAAAACTTGAACCCACTCAATACATGCTCAAGGCTAGCGAGAACATTTTTAAGGGCAGTGTTATGTGCTATTGCAAGGGCAGAAGCTGCTTCCAGGCAACCACCATCGTCACTACCTTGGAGGTTCGCTGCTCTTAGTGCTGGTATGCAACCTAAAGGGGACAAGCTTAGAAAGGCAAACTTTCTAGCTCCTTTATGATACAAGGTCTGTACTGGGAAACAAAACAGAACCAACAACAGTTAATACAGACTCTAACCTGAAGCATCACTTCTAACATATCCCTTATCTAGAAGGGTTCTTTTACCTGAATCGCATTCGTTAAGTTTCCAATGACCATACCAACATATTGTCCTGGACCGTGAAGTTCTAGCATTGTGGGATTAGCTAGATAGCCCGCAATATAGTCGTTGCTTCCTATACTAATGAAGTAAACTGCTTCAGTTATGATGTTCTTCGCTTTTGCTTCTCCCAGCTTTTCTGTCAATGACCTTTGCACTTCTTCAAAGTACTTTATTTGTGTTGATAGATCTATCGTCTAATTACAGCATTAAACAAGGTATCTTCATAGTGATTTTATCAAAAACTTGGCCATCATATCAGTAAGAAATCGTCTATGAAATGTCTAAAGTTCCTTCAAGGTATAAGCAAGCAAATTAGACAGACCAGAGAATCTTAGTAAAGTTATCAGATCCTTACCAACCCTTTATGAGTTTCAGGAAGAACCCCAGCCCCACCACTTGCAAAGTTAACCCCGTTGGTAAAATCCGCAGATGGTTCCAGATATGGAGGAATTAATGGCAGTTTCGCATGTTCAGCTGTAATTTCACATAAAACCAGTTGTAAGAAGGACCGCTCAGTAATGATAAAATTTGACAAACCAAAACATAGTAGCAGTAAAAGCAGCTATTCCCAATCTACCACTTACCTATATAGTCTACTATGATGCGGCCATCAGAGAACCTTCCTGTAGGTGATTCAAAGAAACCATTTTGACCGTAAGGCTTGTGGTTTGCTCGATTTTCACGGGTGGTGTCGATGTAGTTGTTGTTACCAGGATCGACGGTAGAGTCACCGAAGATGAACAGAGCACTAGTCTTCCCAACTTCCTCGCTGCCATATACTCTCGGGATCGTCAAAAGAACTATATGAAGCAAGATCAGACGATAACTGAATCTGAGTCCCTCCATTTGCCAGTCAAGTTTGGACAACTTCTTGTCTTAAGAGTTGCTTATAAATACAAACCCAGAAAGGATTTCCAACAGACGACTTTTTCGAGGCAACCACCCACCATTTCCTGGACGTTTGCTGAGCTTCAGGAGGATATGTCTCGACGTTATAAAAAATATTGTGTGCGACTCTGTCAAGGCAACCAGTCTATGATCGTATTAAATGTCAAATTTGGAAACAGAGTGTGTCGTTTAGCGGACTAGTAGATTCCAAAACTACTAACCAGTCAATAATAAATTTTAAAATGCTCAATATTTTAAATTTTAAATTTTAAATTTTAAATTTAATAATTAAAATTTAAAATTTTCAGTCAAGTAAACAATTTTTTATAAAATTAATAACTCAATTTAACTCATTAAGCATTTTAAATTTTATTTAATCTTTTATAAATTTAATAACTCAATTCAAAATGTTCAGTATTTTAAAATTTATTTAATTTAATATCTAAATCTTTAAAATTTTTAATTAAGTAGTCAATTTTTATAAACTTAACAACTCAATTAGAAATGTCAATTTTAGTTATGTTCGGTCTGATTCTAACCCAAGTTTTCGACCAAAACGTACAAAAATGACGTTGCTTATTAATTTTTAAACAAAATATATAAAGTTAGGTCGGGTTAAACCATGGACCATCCAATTTGTGGGTCAGGTTAGGCCAAATTGGGCCTATTAACATCCTTAAACTCAATTGCAAACATTAGTTGTATTAATATTTTGTTAGTCTTGTCAACGAATTTTCTTTTTATAATATGTAAGTGTCTATTTAAAAATTCAATTTTCAAATAATAGTGTACTAAAACACTAAACTCATAACTTCTTTCGCATATTGTGTCGGGTGTTTTATTCCACATATATGACTACCTAGTAATTAATTTTCTATATATATAAACCCACATATTCCAAACAAAAAAGGATCTAGTTAATTGAAAAAAGGTTAATTAGCCTAAAAAGCTTAAATTTTAGTTAATTTTTTAATTATATCTCAAACTTTAAAAAGTAACAATAAAATGTATAAATTTTTAATTTTTTTAATTATAGCCTAAACTTTAAAAAGTGACAATAAAATGCTCAAACTTTCAATTTTCTTTAATTCTACCAGACGTTATCTATTGTTCTACAGATACCTTTAGCCTTTTATTTTTTGTTTCTTTTTTTATGCCCCAATTTACTCTCGCATTATTGTATATTGCACTAGTAAACTCTTCGTTTTTAGTTCGTTCTCCTAATGTCCTTGATACAAGGGCGTCAGGAGCTGTGTAATATGAAAATTAAATGGTGACGGTATCGAGATAATAAACTGAAAATGAAGGAAAAAAATGAAATCAAAGCGTATAGTCATCAGGGTTGCGTAACCTGATTTAGGTTATTTTTAAGCACCGTTATTTTAATTATGTGATTAAACGACATTATTTCATTAATCTTCGTTTGTTATATTAATTTTGGCTGACGTGTATTAATAGTTAAGATTTCTAAAGCACCTGGCAAGTCACGTCAGCAAATTTAATGAAAATATTACTGTCGGGCTAGAATTAAAAAAATTGAAATTTTGAGTATTTTATAACTACTTTTTGAAGTTTGGGCTATAATTAAAAAATTGAAAGTTCAAGCATTTTATTGCTAATTTTTAAAGCTTAGGCTATAATAAAAAATTTGACGAAAGTTTGAACTTTTTTTATAATTAATCCTCAAAAAATACTAACAATACTAAGAACTAAGTTGTTAGGGTTTAAAATATTGGTCACTTGATTGAAAAAAAAAAACGTGAACTGAATTGGAAATTTTCAAAGGTTATGCGCTCTATAATATGTTATCTAGTTGTGTATGGATATATATATAAGGTAAGAAGTCACAACACTTATATTAGGTATGACAATTTATGGTTCGGCTTAAAATTAATGGACCAATTCATGTTGATCAGGCTATGAGCTAAGTTTGAATCTAAAAAATCGCTTCGAACACTTCAATCTCCCTTTTCAAAAAGATGTTATTTTAATTAAAAATTTTAAAATAAAATTATTTTAAAATAAAATTAACCAAAATAGCGTTATTTTTAAATTATAATTGAATGCATGGTTTGACTTGGATCGAATTTTCAAAAGTTAATATCTAGTTGTGTGTGTGGGTAAGAAGTCACAACACTTATATTAGGTACCACAATTTATGGTCAGGCTTAAAATTAATGGACCAAATTTATGTTTTTTTAAGAGAAAAATTGCTAGTCACTATTTTTTTAGATTTAAAGTGGGTAAATACGTGGAATGATGCAATAGCTTGCAAATCACATTAATTAGGTACTCCGCATTAAACAAATCATGTACGATAGGCTCGATCGACAGAGTATAGATAGGAAGAATTTAAACACAGAATCTTTTAACCCATTTTTTTTAATATTTCGATTATAGCTTCACGTCATTTTCTTAAAATTTTATTTTTATTATTTTAACACAAACTTAATCATTGATTTAGTAAATTTTATTTTTTTTAGAAACTGATTTTTTAAATTGTAATTAGTTGTTATAGGATGTCCCAATTTTGGAAATAACTTCTTTAATAGTTAGGAATAAGACTGTGTATTATTGGACCTCTCCAAATTTTATATCTCATCAAAATTTCTACTAGATGTTGTTATTGTTGTTGTAAGATGCACCCATTAAATTAATCTAGACATAAACCATACTGAAATTTTAAAAAATAACTTACTCAAGAGTTGTTCATAGACAAACTTAAATAAAAAAAAAGATACCAATTATGTATGCAAAGTTTTGGTGTCCTCGGTCAATGTGACTATGAATATACCTACTAACCACCACCACCAATAAAATAAATGTTAATTTAATATCCACGCAATATCTTACTGATCTGGAAATAATTCTTACTAATTAAATGCAGTTTTAAACTTCCCACCAGCCAAATCGTTCTCTGTAATAAACAAGGTAGACGAGGGCAAGGTGGTTGACCTAATTCAGCAACACTTAGGAACGATTAAGACTGGTCAAGAAGTCCTTACCCTACGTTTGGCAATGGATTAGGTCCTTATCCTTTTAAGGACATGGTTGATTATTGTCGTGTACCTATAATTGTATAACACCTGCCACTAGGAATGGTAACGGGGAGAGAAGGGGGCGAGCAATACGATCCCGGCCTCGTCTCTGTCCGGCATTCCTATTCTCTGCTCCCGACCTCTGATCCTTATGAGGTGTTTGGTTGAGGGGAATAGAAATTCTATTCCCCTTCTATTCTCACCTATTACTTATTCCCTTGTTTGGTTTATTTATGACTCAAGGAATAGCATTCTTAAAGATTAGCTATTCCTTAATTTAAGGAATAGCTAAAGACAACCCCCCCTCCTCTTTACCTATTCCATGCAAGTGGGAATACTTAAAACACAACCCTCTTTCTTTTGGACAACTTATACCCCTCAATAATAATAATAATTACTAA
>JANIIA010000009.1:2304138-2329803 GCA_027478495.1 Erythroxylum alaternifolium | reverse complement strand
AATAATAATATTTTATATAATTAATAATAAATTGTATATAATTAATAATAAAATAATAAAACTTTTATTATTTTAAATAGAAAATATATAAAAAATAAGTCTTAACCGTGACTTTTAAATTGGACATGATTTATATTTTAAAATCTTAGTGTTAAATATCTTATAACAACCATTTTAATATCAAGAGTATAATAGTCATTTATTATATATTACATTTTATCCATCTTTTAAACAAAAATTTACTGCATTACATTATAAACCCTTTTATCCCTTCTAAACAATTTTTTACTATATTATATTTTATTCTATTATAAATTATTTCGTTCGGTTACATTTTATTTGTTTTGTTCTATTCTATTAATTAACGTACAAAATATGCCCTTATTTTACATGCAACGGCCCATGTTTCCCCAAAATGTCACGTGGGAAACCGTAGTTTTCGTCGACAAACAACTTGACGAGGAACAGAAACCTCCCCGCTTTATCCGGACGCATAAGTCTTTTGGTACTTAATGACCATAATACTACTACTGAGCTCACGTTTCAGCGAACGACATCTCTCCAACGCAAGGACATAACAGGAAAATACCCTGATTGTGACGGCAACCTAAGAAAAGTGGTTATAGCCTGTAACGATGACGAACGAAAAGGACTAAATAGAGCTCTACTACGTGGACCGATAAAAGCGCGCCACGTGTCTAAACACGACAAATTTAAAACGAATAAAATAATAGTTCAGCTGTTTTATTGCTCCCCTCTTCTATAGTTGGAAAAAGCAGCGGTTTCCGCGTCAAAAAGCTTCACTACTTTTGTTCTTCTTCTTCCTCTTCTTCTTCTTCTTCAGCTCTTTTGTTCTGAGTCTTTCTACTACGTCCTCGCTAGTAATCTATGGAGATGGAGAGAAGATATGAAGATAGAAGCTTTCGATGACCATCTCGGCTTTCTCTGTATATGTAACTCCTTATCTCGTACTCTCTCGGTCTCTCCGTGTCTGAATGTGTATGAATTTGAGCTAGTGTCGATGCTTCTCTTTCAGTCTGTATGCATGAAACTGTTCACAGCTCGTATGCATATATCTACTGTCTCTTTAGATTCCAGTTATGGGTTTCTTTTTTGTGTTTTCTAGGGACACCCTGGCCTTTTTCATGAACTGGGTCGGTGAAAATGTTGATTTAAGATCAGTTTAGATGTTCCTTATCAAGGTTCTCTTGTTATAAAGTTAGTTACATTGATTTTTGACGTTAGCTTTCCTCTGTCGCGTTATAGAACCTACGCTGGTCGTTCATTGCTTATCATTTTTTTGTTCTCTCTCTTTTATCTTTCATATCTACTTGCTCTCAGTGATGAGTTTAATATCTCCACTCTTTGATAAAAGAACTTGATGTTGCTAATGAAACAACCGGTAAATGCATAGGGAGTTGTGGCTCTAAAACTTATGGAAAGCTCTAATCTTGTTTGATTCTGAGGGATGTTGTATTCGACTTGCTACTTGCACAGGTGATTAATGGACGGGAAACTATCTGAAGTTGCTTCTCTTTATTGGATGAATACGTTAGAGTAGTTTTTTATTTGTTTAGAGGGCTTAGTGCTTGGAAGATCCATCGATCATTAACAGTGATTGATAGTTCCTTTATGGATGATTATCTTGACCTTGTTTCTGCGGGTGATTCAAGGACAAGTTCATGTTGGGGCTTCAACGAACATGAGCAACCAAATGTCAATGTGCCACTCCATGGCTCAATTAGACTGTGCGAAGAGAACAGAAGAAATTGCAGTTTAAGTATGATGAGTTCAAACCAAAATGTGGAATCCTTACCTCAGGATAGTTCATCTCTTTTTCTTGGTCTAGACTCGGATTATTCTATTGACAAGGATTTTATTTCTGGAGAAACTGATGAACAGAATGAAGTTCAAATTGGAAGTGTTGATCGATTCGTCAATGGAATGATGAATGTGAATTTAGAAGCTGGACATATGGCCCTTCAGGATCACTCGGTTCTTGCTATAGACTCGTCAAATGTTGATTATCAGAACCAGATTCCAGTATTTGGTGATTTCATATCATCATCTCCTTCCTTTACTGTGGGAGGCATTGTTGGATATGATGAAATTGAACAATCTGATTACGACAGAGAGTGTAAGAATCATAAAATCCAATCAACACTTCAGCAGTCGTGGCCTGCACCATCTTACCCTGATGTTTCATCTCTGTGTCCTTTGACCATACAAGGCAAAATGCAGCAGTTGGATCTTAAAGGAGGAACTGTGGGTGATGATATAGATGATATGGGAAAGAGATGCAAAAGCATGGATAAAATTCTGCTACTGAACAAGTTCCCTCAATCTATCACTTCAGAGGTATTCATTCTTATGGTTGACTTTCTTCTGAAACCCAAAGCCTATAACTTTCTCTTATCATCATATCTCTCGTCTCTAATTCGTTCCTGCCATTTATGGTGAGTTGCAAAACGTGACGCAGAGTAAGGAGGATAAGAAGTATCCACCATCATCTTTTGCACCAGTTCCCAATATTACAGTAACAGCAAATGGATCATCACCTCTCCAGCAGGTGCTCACAGATTTTTCTTAAATTCCTCTTCAATTCAAACTAAATGTAGCATAAACAATTAAGAAAATTAAGTGAAAGAGCTCTCATTATTCATCGTAAAAAGCCATTGATCTATATATAGTATGTTTCAGTGGCAGAATGCATCAACCAATCCAAGTGGCTGCTGCAACGGGACTGCAAAACCTCGTGTGAGGGCTCGTCGTGGCCAGGCCACTGATCCACACAGTATAGCTGAAAGGGTATGTAACTGATTAGTAGTTCTTTCTTAATTCAGGCATCATTTTCAAGTCTGAGCTTCACAAATCAGAATTTTAAGTTCTACATTCTCAGAGAAATTGATCTTGCTGGAATTCTAAGAATGTTCATTTCATTTCTTAAACAGCTTCGTCGAGAAAAGATTGCTGAAAGGATGAGGGATCTGCAGGAACTCGTACCTCATTCCGTCAAGGTATTCCTTTTATTGTGTTTTTTCCATTAACAATCTTAAACACATCTCCTTAAACATTGTCTTCAACTCAAAGAACAAGCCCTGTCATATTAATTAGCTTGCAGTTTATCAATTGCAACTCGGAATAACAAAAGAGTCTAGGCCAAACCTGACATTTTCATTCATGATTTGCAGCTTGACAAGGCATCTATGCTTGACGAGATTATAGAGTATGTTAAATTTCTACAACTCCAAGTCAAGGTCAGTTGAAGGATACTCTTAGTTGTCCTAAAGTTTTCTGAACAGGCTTCTCCTGAAATTTGTTCAAATTACTTTTTCTTTGGATTAGTTGACTAATGTTCACAGGTGTTGAAAATTGAACTAGTATCATCTCTACTGACATGACTATCGCTCGTTGCTTACTATCTTGTAGGTGCTGAGCATGAGTAGGCTTGGAGCAGCTGGAGCAGTCATTCCGCTCATAAAAGATAGCCTAGCTGAGGTGCTTAACTTTGATATGTGGCTTTTCAATTTGAACATAAATTGGCATTAGCTGCTTCGCATGCATCCTTGGCTGAGATATTGCATATGATACTAATGCTGCCGAAAATGGAACCTGAACATGATAATTCTGCTAGACAGCTTGTAGACTCAGTAGAGTCTGGAGAAAGGATTAGCTGGTCTAAAATACCTGTTATTACTAGTAATAAATGCTTCATGTCAGACGGCGTTAACCTCAACTATTTGATGGAACTATCTTTGTGTGGATTTTGTATTTGTTGATGCTTATCATGGACATGGAACCTGAAACTATAGGCCAAACCAGAGAATATTTTAGTTCATGAGATAACGGTCCACTTTGGAATTACACCTCTGACTGCACTCTCTCTTTGGCTTAACATTTTCAGGGTGGTTCTAACAATTATTCACTCTCAGCATCAGCTGGTATAGGAATTGAAACATCTCCATCCCCTGATCAAGTTGCCCTGGAGCAAGAAGTACTTAAGCTAATGGAATCCAACGTCACCCTAGCTATGCAGCATCTACAGAGCAAAGGTCTGTGTCTCATGCCCATTGCCCTTGCTACTGCTATATCCAATGGAAAAACATCTCTATGCCACATTTCATCAGAGGAGAGGAAGTGTTTTGACTTCACTGAGGGACTTACTCAAAACAATGGCGGTCAGAGTAGCAGCAGTAGCAGCAGCAGCTGCAGCTTGCACGGCATTGAGGCACATGCTGTATCCAGAGACGGCAATATAGTTACAGGAAAGCCTAGCACCATTGGCGCCATGGTCAATGATGTAAACGGATTTAAGCAGGGAGATTAGGTAAGGCTATGTGCAGTTCTTGACAGCTTAAACGTAAGAACATAAAGGGTATGCTCTTCGTTAATGTTAGTGACTCCAATGAGTTTTTGAACCTGTGTTGAACATATAGGTTCAGTCATCTACAAGTCGTCAGAAGTCTATCAATCAATTTGCATCCTTGTTCATTTTGGACACTATCGGTTGAACCTGTACATGAACGAATCTGCTGTGGAACTTCATAGTTAAAACAAAAAAGCATGTTTTTTGCGTATGATTGTTGGAATACTTTAAAGTAGAACTATAACTTAGCTAGAAAATATTGGAAATTCATTTCCTCGTAACAGTTGGAGTGAAATATTAGGCTAAAAGAGTAATTTAGCTCCTAAAGTATACTAAAATTTGAGTTAGAATTATAATGTTTCGAAACGTTTAAAATGAATTCTAACAGTTACAAAACGTTTAAAATGAACTATAATATTTTAAAAAGTTTAAAACAATCTCTGGTTGGATAAAACAAAAAGCCTAACTCTATCAATTATTTCATCTGTTCAAAAACTGTTTTATACATTTTCTAGACGTTAAAGTCCATTTTGAACGTTTTATAAACGATAGGGTTTACTTGACAGGGTTCAAAATATTAAAATCCAATTAAGATTTCAGAATGAACTTTGGGGTCTAAATTGCTGATTTGGCCTGAAGTAATGTATTATAAACGACCAAGTTACTGATTAACTCATGACCAAATTCACTGAGTTGTTATATATATAATGATAAGAATCCACCTTGGATCAGTATAAAACCACGGTAATATACTGAAGAAACAAAACTAAACAGGATTATACAAAGCTAAACGAACTAAAAGCACTCTAAATAACTAGTTAAAAAGGGACACCAATTTCTACATTGGAGAAACTACCTAGTTGAATTTGACTATTATAAAGGAGATATTCTACAATTACTCTATTCTTCAAGATTGCTCTCTTGAGCATACATGAATTATGGTAGAGGAAAAATTGTGGGGCACTTCTAAATAGCTTTAATCTTCTATGGAACAACAATGGGGGGATAGGATACAATAATTACATTCCCTCTTCTTTTGTTCATTCATATAGGGAAAGAAATGAAATCTAGAAGAGAAAAATAAGTGTTAAAGAGAGGTAGAATGCTCGTTAGGTCGATGGCTTCAAGGCTTGTTAATACCCATTTGCAGTTTTTTGTGATTTTTTCTTGGAGTAGCTAGCGCTGCAGGGTGGACAAATGTACTCCAATCCATCTGTTTTAGCATAGTCCTGTAGATCATTCACTGACGTTAAGCAAATGGATGCCGAATACAGATTTGATCTCCTTGAACTCATAAACATAGATCACATTCAGAAGAAATGCTACGAAAGACACTAATTTTGACGAATATTGATATATCATTCGTGAACATGGGAATTTTCATAACACGAATTTTTGCAATAAAATCAGAGCATGGTTGCATGGCACATGGGGAACGTTGATCATTAAAAGTGAGAGCACCCCAGATAAAACCACATTCAGCTCAGCTAAGGTCAGAATGGATCAGACATTTATTGGACTTTCTTGATGAAATTTTCACTAGAATTCTCATTCAAACAAGGAATGATGTTTATGTGAATAATAAGACTAGGGAGTACGGTGATCCAGAGACACGAAAATGTAACTTCTGAAAGTTGGAAAGTACCTTGAAAGCACCAAGCCCCTGCCTCCTGTCACATCCAAAGTGAGCCCACTCACCACAATTTCCACAGTTCACCCAATCACCGGCTGCACTACTGTTATACATGCTATAAATTGTTAGTGCTATTCCGTGTACACATGCAAAGACAGAAATAGAGAGTCGGACCTATTACACAACAAGCAGCATTCTCCATCGACATCATCATGGGCCAATTCGTATTCCAGAAGGTAAGTTTCATAATGCCTTTTCAGGGTATTGCCAACACCCTAGAAACCATTGCAAAGGAAAACCAATTAGTTGCTCCATTTGAATGAAAACGAAATGTTAAGTTGAGCAATAGTAACAGCTACGGGCCTCGTTAATACATATAATGGCGAGTCAAAGGAACAACATTTCAATAGAAAGAACATAAAGGGGCACCCTAGTGAAAAACAATGCAACAGCAAATTGTCAAAAGACAAACAGATCAAATCAATGCAAATATGGTACTTTAATGATCACCCTATCTATATAATACTAAATTAGTTCGCATAATTTTCAGGTCACTCACTCCAACAATGTGACAAATTCTCAATTTCTAAAGCAACATAAAGAACCAAATAGAGCTTCCAAACAGAATCTGGAAAAGGAAGAGGTAAACATACAGTCATTCTATTGGTTAATGTATGATTACGCATCTTGGAGAAAACTTGTCCTTTCCAGTTGATGCCATTACCAACATGAAAGCCTCCTCTTGAGACGACCTGGGGACCCAGTTTTCCTTATTGCAACAACTAGCTTTTGGTAAAAATTGCCAATGTTTAGAAGAAATAATTTTTTTTACCTCTCTGTACAAGTTGAACAGGTCAAGCCGTTTTGCATTGAGAATTGCATCAGGAAACTCAGCCAACCCACCTTGAGGAACAAGACGGGCATGGCCTCGAAGGATCAGGAACTGCATTACATCCCTTAAAAATTCCTCCTGAAAGAAAATAAGCCATTTGGGAATTGTAAGAGAAACCATTCACATATCGAAACATGATTCATCTTTCTACTTAAGGCAACCACCAATTTTACCGCACACAGATCTTTCAGTCATCCGAATTAACATTCCCATTACTTCTATAATCAGTGCAAAAGAACAACAGATAAAAAGCAAAGAACAAATAGAATTTGAGAGCTTGGGATGGCTTTTACCTCTGAGCAAACTTGTATTGGGGCTCTGCCACAACCATGCTTCTTAAGAGGTAATGGATTTAAAGAAATGATCTGCTGAGCCTGATAGGAGCTTGACAATGATTTTCGATGTGTGGTAGGAGCAGGACCCCCTGAATTATGCTTTGCTGGTGCAACTGGCAAGTTAGGCTTTACCTGATCCCCATCATATCTTTCATTCTCGAAGAATCCAGTAAACGGTTTCAACTTATGCCGACGAGTGTGGGGAATCGGCCTCATTGCAGCAACATTCAGTCTATTTTTAAAATTCCCACCATTTTGAACTTCAAGGCCATTGGAACAGGATCTTTTTCGGCTGGGTGCAGGAGGTATCAACCAACAAGGATATTTAGTGGGAAAAGAGTCATTTGTATGGAGTTCTTTTCCCTGCTTTGTACAAAAGAATAGGAACCGTTCCGCATCATCTTTTTCAAAGGCAGCAACAGACAATCCTTGAACGCTAGCAATTCCAAGCATAACTAAGCTGCGGTACGATGCATCAGGAGCCAACTGCCGCAATACCTGTGATAGACATGATCAAAGTATAAACATTATCAGTCTAAAAACAATAAACTAACAATCTAATCAACATAGATATGCCATAAATATAATCAATAAGGAAACTTCTCTCATTTGACCGCATCTAATCAGTACCCCAGTTGCCAATTCACTAACTGAAAATCGTATCAGGATCTACTATTCTTCTAGTATCAGATAGTTCTTAAAAAGAAAAAGCAGAATAACTTTGCAGATATCTTTACATAATCCCTAAAATTATGTAACAAAATTTGTGCTATCGACTTAAAGAACAAGACCGAAAAATACCATCGGATAAGGTTAAACAGCAATTTAAGGACAGAAGACTATTTTCACTAAACATGATACAACAGAAGCTTTAAATCTACGATAAAATTGTAACAGAATTCCATAAAGAACTTGGATGAGAAAGTAAAATGACTTGCACCTGTGAAGCCCATGTGGGAACCTTAATGCGAACTTCAAAGACACTTGCTCCACAGGCTATGGAGGCAGATTTTCGGGGCTCGGATGAAGGCAATTTGCCGTCCTCGGATGCATGGACCAGTTTACTAGTCTCAATAATTTCATTTTTTATGTGATTCTCCAGAAACTGAAGCAATTAAACAAAACTTTCAGTTGTGTTGAAGAATACCTGCAAACAATTATATAACCTAGAAAGAACTGTACTTGCCTGATCATTAAAACAAGTTTGTGCACTGCCCGACACTAAAAGAGAGATATGAGCAGAACTACAGGTTGATATATCGCACCGCATGGTCACCACGCCACGATTAAATATTCCAGCCTGAAGAGGAGGTGGTGGGGCACTGCAAATTAAGCCATTTATGAGCTAATATATTAAACATGACTATCCAAAAAGAAATTTCACGTTTTCAAATATAACATAATAAAAAGAATTGGAATAACAAGAAAACAGTAGCATAGAAAGAAAAAAAAATTTATTGAATTCCTTCGATACCTTGTCCGGTTGTGAAGTTTACTCCCTCGAATCTGCACAAACATCATAATGGAGAAAATGGTTTAGCATAATATATCAAGTAAACAAGTGAAGAGTAGAAAACATGCATGGAGCAGATAGAAAAGACAAGTGGATGCACAAATGCATAGACAACATAAACCGGATTTCTTGTGAACAATTCCAGGAAACATGAACCAAAAGAAAACTGGTTTGACTCTGGTGCAACAAAATGCCAGGTACATATTGACGAATGTCCCAAGATGTGTTTAAGAAGTTGTCCATCCCCTACTTAAGGTTGGCACATGTAAACCACATAGAAACGTTTTAACACTAACAAGTGCTTGCTTCTATTATCAGGAAATCTGAATAAAGCACTAAATACTTCCCATGAACTTGATAGATCTCATTTTTGTGTTAATCTGAACCAATTAATCGTGCTTCATCATTTTTTGACAAGTATATCCTGGAAGTTTCTGTTAGGCCTTTTTTCTATACAAAATAAATCGAGCACAAGGACTTTGAGAAATTAAAAGTGCTACCACAATAAATATTAACAAGCCTGCTTGTTTTTAGCACAAATAAATAAGAAAACATAACTACTTGAAACTAAGGAACTTAAGAAATTAATTAAGAAGCCCCATATGGAACTCACTTCAATATTTAAAAGAGCATTGAGCCCGTCCTCCAAACATCCCAATAAGCACGCGTCCTGAGTACACAAAAGCAGGTAAAAACTCCATATTCAACAAATCATACATTCAAATATTCAGCTTAAGATCATGAAAACCAAGCTTACCAATGTGCATGGGAGTCCACAAACAAGAAACCTCATGCTCACATCATCATCATATATCTTTATTGCTGGAAGAGTCTCAGAACCTTCTTCACCCTGAACATCTGCTTCAGGCAGAGAGACATCAATCTTTGGTGGGTCCCCCAGTAACCGTGGGCCAGGGTTGCCGCTACCTTTCTGGCTGTTAGAAGGTAAAACACTACTGTTCCGTACACAGTAGAGCCTAAAAGATGCATGAGCAACTTCGAATGCATCACATGTATGGCTACAGGAACTGCAACGAACAAGAGAGCTCAGGATGCCAGAATATTACTTTTCCCAAGACCAGAAAAAATAATAAGGGTAACATAGGATACTGTACCTTTGCACTACTGAAAACAGTGCTTGACGAAAGTGTGAAGCTGCATAACATGAAAATGAACTTTTCCAGTATATCACGTATGGAACTCCCTGCCATAGTAATGTAAAGTGGATTTCAACTTGTCTTCAAGAAAGAGATTATAAAAGAATCCGCAGCTCTCAAATTTCACATTATATTTCAGCCGTCATTAACCAAGAATTCCAAGTACGAAAGTTTCTCCTTCCCTCTAGGTAATATAGGATATTATACTAATTAATAAACATAAGAAAGTACCAATCACAAATCTAAAGAACTCACAAACCTTCTCATGAAGAGCATCAGCCAAATT
Organism: Erythroxylum alaternifolium; assembly: GCA_027478495.1. Taxonomy (NCBI): domain Eukaryota; kingdom Viridiplantae; phylum Streptophyta; class Magnoliopsida; order Malpighiales; family Erythroxylaceae; genus Erythroxylum; species Erythroxylum alaternifolium. The sequence goes on along the minus strand of JANIIA010000009.1, from coordinate 2,319,621 downwards.
TTCACTGCTAGGAATCTCTAAATAGACCTACACAAATTGTTCAACATATCAGTGAAAATGACATTAGTATTGGTAACCAAAGACAGTTATCTTCTAGTCATGAGTTTTGTTTGGGGATGAAAAAGCTACTTGCTGAAAAATGTTATACAACGACACACTTCATTACTTATTCTTGAAGATGGTATGGCACCCCAAAACCAGTATTCTAAAATGACAAGTAGCACTCACAGTGGCAGGCAATGTTGAGCCAAACACTCCACATAGAGCAACTGGAGTAGACAAATCAAAATCTCCCCATCTCAAAGGACCAATCTCTTCGCCATCTTCAATCTGCTCCCCTTGCAAATATACAATACTGGGCTCAAACGACTGAAGCACTCTCTGGAACTCATCAATGCTTGGATTAGCCAGTACCTGAACCTGCATTGGACATAAACATAAGAAAAAACATTACAGCCTTGCCAACAAAATGAAGCCAACAGGAAAAGAGAAAAAGAACTCCATCGTTATAAGGTAGATTAACCGCATTTAATGCAACTAAATACCTCAAGACGTCCAGAAGATACTAGCTCTGGAAAAGGGTATCTGGGTTTATCATCAATAAGCGGTTGTTTCTGCTTATTACCGCTACGATCAACGATTTTACCAGAGAGAACTGCAAGAAGACTGCAATGATTCCTTGAAGGACCTTGAGCATGAAACATCATAGGTACATGCCAAGACCCCTCAGATAGAAGCTTCAAAATTGAAAGAAATACTCTGCCTTCAAAAGTGTCCTACAAACTAATGTCTTCCAAAACCTAAGCTCCGTTTCACATCAAATCGACAAGAAGACCCAAACTTTGAGACAAATCCACAAATCCCAGTTCCAAAATCACAAAAACGAAACTAAATTTATCCTAATCAAACCTAAAAACACCCCCAATCCAGCCAACCAAACAATCCGAAATTGAAGAAATCCCACCAAACCAATTGAGAAGAACACAAATCCTCACTCACCCAAATGGATTAAACGAGGCAAGATCATCAAATTGCAGAGAAAAACCAAGAAGAAGAGCAGAAACTGAAGCAACCCAATACAGAATCGAAACAATACAGGAAAGTACTAAGAGTAAAGTTAAGAAACCCTAGATAAGACTAACAAATCTCACGAAAACCCGAAAGACGTTCCCTTTCTTTCCCTAATAAAATCACCCAAAGTCACGCTCACACACCGAATCAAAAATTAAAAGAAAAATGAATAGTATCTAAAACAACTTCAAAAAATCAAGCCACGCAATAAAATAAAATAGAATCAAAAGTAAATGTTCAATAATTAAAAATCAAGCAGACTCTCCTTTGCTCTTTTCCGGGTTCAGAGAATGTGTCAGTTTTTAACTACAGTTTTCAACTTCAATCAGGTCAAAACAAGAATAAAACTACAATTAACGAAAATTAAACCAAATGGGTATTTCATAAAGGGACGATCTTTCACATCCCTTTTGTTAAAAACTAACAAAATCATGAATATCTCTCCACCAATTAAAAAGCTTGAAGAGTTATAGGTTCCCACATGGATTGGGTTATAATTAAGTTTTCAAACCTTCATGTGGCTACATCACTTTTCACCCACAAGATTCGCAAGTCAAATCCCAACAAGAAGACAACATGTTATGCATACATAAAGCATATGTCTATTTAGTTTACGTCCTCGTTCTTACATGCCATTTTAGGCTCTTTTTTAATATTGTTCTTGGGAGTTCTGGAAACAAAAGCTGAGAGCCTGCGACGGACCAAGGAAGATTCATGTCAAATGTTATGTAAGTGTTATCTGTTCCTTTTGTTTTGTCTTGTTCTCCTTTTTATTTTTTCAGTTCATCTTGCTCGTTTCTGGTGTTTGGATTTGGACACCGCTTACCATTGATTCGAAGCGTTAAAAGAATCAACCGTAATCATCAAAACAGTTTGTCTTGTTCATCTCAATGTTACAAATCCCACTGAAAGTCTCGTCAAATTTAATAACATATATCTATATGTTCTGTGTTGTTAATAAGTTCTCTTTTTATTATCATTAGTGTTGAAAATACACAGTTTGCAGATCGACAGATTAGATAAAAAGCGTCCGAGTCATGTTCTTGACTTGGTCTCCTATCTGCTGGATAGGCCATAAAGTTTCGGTCTTGTTAGGTCGTAGTAACCTTAAAAACATGACTGGCATGCATCCGTATCTGGGACCCAATTGCATTCATAAGTTCTTGTCTTGATTTCTGCTACGGAAGTTAAGGCCTTCTGTCTTTTTACAAGTCTATTCCTCTGGACCCTCAAGAAAGGAACCACTAAAAAATCTCAAGTTGAATGATAAAAGAGGTTATGTTCCTGAAACACTAGTTTGGATAGTTTGGTTTTGAAATGAAGTTCTTAAACTATGACAACTTGGCTTACCCATGTTCAGTTATGTGGAGCGTATAGAACATAAACAAAAGGAATTGAGTTCTGTGTCCAGGACTAGTTAGCGTGAGGCCCAAAGCTTTTCCCTGTAGCCCAATTTCACTAATTTCAATTACTTCATCTTTATCGGTATCGTCTTATCTTAATTCTACATTCTTGATCTCAGATTATCTTTACCCTTAATATTAATATCTATATTAAACTCATCACATATTCTAATCATTTTGATCGAAGGCCAAGTTCAATTCCTATTGTAAAAACAACAAAGTAGACCCCTGCGAGGCTTCATACAGATCTTCCAAGATTTCAATGGCCTATTTTTAAACAGATAAAACGACAACGCTAGCTTGCTTGGCAACTCAACAATTGGAGCTTGAACTTTAGCTACGCAGGTACAGCAAATTCGCAGGTTTCACTGTCAGTGATAGATATACACTACAAAGGTGAAAAAAAATGTAAACAAATGCTGAACTTCTCAACACACTGCAATGGAATTCGACGGATTAGTCCTTGACGTCAGTCACGCCTTCGGCAGAAATCTGGAATCTTGCTTCAGCTTCAGCCAAGCAAGGAGAACTTATCACCTTACAAATGCGTTCCTCTCCTCTTCCTTTCCTGAGAGCAAGTCTGCAGAGCGCGTAGTGTTATTGATTAGCAACCACCAAATATAGGAAATCCTCTCTCTTTGAAAAAAAAGGGTATATAAGATGAAAAGAACACTCCAATGACCAACCTGGTTGTGGAGGCGTGAGCCATTATATTACCACCAATAGGCTTGATTTGAGGCCCGGCAAAGATGGCAGAACCATCAACTTGCGCAACTACTTGATTTGTAATGACCACGGCAACTCCAAACTACAATGACAGGACGTCCAACGATCAGTCTCGATTCAATCATACACAAATGACATGATTAATACAAGCACATTTGGCAGAGGAAACAGGAAGACAGTTATCTAGCCTAGAACAGTTTAATTCATCTTGCATGAACATGGGTTTTTAGAAAATCATATGGTTCTAACCTACCTCATCTGCCATCTTCTGAAGGCTCCTGAGGAACTTTGCAAGATGCATTTGCCGGGCTGACAATTCTCCTCTTCCACTGAAATCTGTTCTGTATAGGGCCGTAGCACTGTCTACTATCATCAATGCAAATCTGCAGAACCATAAGAAATGGGAGATATCATGTTCTGCCTATAAAAGTTAAAGGCATGTCATTAAATAGATGACATGCACCCAATTGCCCAACTAGGTGCGTTGATGCTACAGAATCTGTAGAGCAATGAACACAAGCGGTACCTTGTTTCCACCATCATTGAAGCAGCTTCAAGCAATAGCCTTGACTGATGGTCAGTGTTATATGCCCGAGCATATGCAACATTTTCCAATACGTCTGCACCATTCAGTCCAAACCTGTAATATTCAGTACAAACCAACACCTTTTTGAGTCCAAACATGCTATGGAAGACTCCTGTTGTGAAGGCATCCGTCAATACCTGTCTGCTATCTGTAGGAGTCTCTGTGGCCTGAATGTGCCCTCAGCATCAATGTACATGGCCTTTCCCTCCCCACCCCCTTGATCTAATGGAAGCTGAAAAATAAGAAGAGTACTAGATAATAAATCATCTTGTATTTCTCTTAAACTTGACTGACAGCATTCAGCAGGCAAGGTGCTAATCTCGGAAGCAACAAGTAGAATACAGTCATAAATTTTACTAAAATACTTCTCAATAGATACAGAAACTTCTGAAGGTGCTTGATTATAGCATTTATTTATAGAAGTACCAACTAGTAGGATGTTTTAGTACAACCAAATAATAGTCCAATATCTATTAATGTGAAGTGGCATATAAGAGAATATGAGGGCACGTACTTGACATGTGACACAGAGTGTATGGCACAACTGAGTCTTTCCAGACCGAAACTCCCCATATATCTCAGTAATAGATCCAGTCTCAATCCCTCCTGTCACAAGCTACTAATTTTAGCACTCAGAGAAGCTTATGTAACTCTAAAAACAACATTATTGACCAAAAGTATACAATAAACTAGCGCATAAAGCAATATGAGGACTTGCCTTCCAAAATCTTGTCAAGCTCCCTTGATCCAGATGTTATTTGTATTATCTCTAGTCTCTGAGCATGGAGTTGGCTGGCACTGGTAAAGCCCAGAGGTACCAGTTTAGAAGCTGTATGTCGCAAAAATGAAATTATTAATACCTGCAGAATAGGACTGATATGTGTGGATACAATTAGGACAGAGAAAAGGTGAAGAAATGTATGCCTGCTTCGATGATTTTATCCACTTTAGCTTCACTGATTCCTTTAATTTGCAGAAGTTCTTTTCTGGGAGAATAAGCGACAGATTCAACAGTACAGAGACCTGCATCTTTGAGCTTCTTTACATCAATAGAAGCGATGCCTGAGGCCTTCAGTTGAAGATTAAACAAGTCAAAACAAGGCAGAAAATGAAACCGATATATTGGATATGGATAATAGCAACCATAATGCCATCGTGATTGATTCAATTTCCCAAAAAATGGCTACTCTATTGGACGAAGCCATCTAATCCACTTCAACATTTATTAAATGAACATAGGATATATTTCAAGTAAGCCCCCGACAGAATAGAAAGAATTTGATGTGACTTGCAATGAACTGATCAAGAACTTTAGAAACCATGCTTGAACAGCCTCACGAAAGCTTCATATCAGAAAGTAAAACCACCACTTTTTTTATGACTATGAAATGATCATATAAAAGTCATGAGCTTTAGTGGATGAAAGACAACCGAGAAATAACTGAATGCTCGATCAAAACCATAGAGATGCCAAGGACTCTCCATCAAAAAATTGTCTTGACCAGAAACTTACGATCGAGAAAGATGAACAGGTTTTGCTAAGGAATGCAAAGAAAGCTAAAAGAGTAGTGACGAACGCGACAGCTTGAAAAGTAACCCATTGCTTTCGCCCCAAATTATGCTCACATTTAGGTCAAGAACCTCTAATATTGAAATAACCTATTTCCACCTGAATAGCGGAAGACCCGATAACCATTAACCAAGTACCCGATCAATCACAAGGAATGACAATCCAAATTAAACTATTAAAGAACCATGGTTAAACATGTCAAATAAGCACGCCAAAACCGACTAAGAAAGCTGGAATGCAGCCCCTTTTACGAACAAAACCCACAAAACAGAAAACGCCCGAATAAAACTATCTCTACATCACGCAAACAAAATCATCAATCTGTCAAAAAGATTCAATCTTGGGGTTATTAGAAGTTGCCTGGAGCTGTTCAACTGGGAAAGGCCCATGTTGCATTTCCTCAGCTTCCTCAAACTGTTGCTGCTGACCCATCTTATGATTTCTCTGTTGCTCCATCCCAAATAATCAATCGAATTAAGGACAGACAAATAGACCCAAAGGAGATTACGTGATGAAGAAGAAGAAGAATGCGTGTAGACGTAGGAGGGAAAATGGTGAATGTTCAAAGAGCTTGGAAGGCGCCAAATATAGGAAAAGAGTGTAGTGTGATGCGGGCACATAAAGCTTCTACTTGAAGTTTAACGTTTTGGGCTCAGTTCAGTTAAATCAGTTGGGCCAGTTTTGAAATCTTCAAACCAAATTCATCTTTAAGAGATTGAGCTCATTATCATATAATTAATCATGTTTAAGCTCGTTAATTACATATCGTCTCTCTTTTGCTGGTTACGTTGATGAGTCTCTTATGATATTTACGCCAATCAGTATCCTTTAAGAATAGCAGTTTGATAATATAATTGGACCATTAAGGTGGGGGTGGAACTAAAATTAGGTCAAATTACGAATTCATTCTTAAATTTTTAAATAAAAATTTATAATTTTTTTAAATATTTACAAAATTAATGATTTTTATATATTTATTTACAATGCATAAAAAACTAATATATGTGATAAGTTTAAGAGGTGTCTTCTTAAGTTTTAACATGTTAAGGATTAATTTGTGAACGTTTAGTAATGATAAGGTTTAAAATATTGAATTTGAAAATTAAAAATGTTAAAAAATTATCCTTATTTCTCTTTAAAAATTTCTAAGTTTGTTTTTTAATTCTCAAAATAAAGTAAAATCGATTAAGCAATATTTGTTTCTTTTTAATTTCCAATAATTGATTAAATTGGTTGAGTTATTTTTTTATTTCTTACGAAAATATTCACACTGTAATAAAGATATAAGAATTTTAATGTAATTTTATGAGAATTAAACATTAAAATTTGACAAATTTCAACTAATTTTAAATTTTTCAAGAAAATATTGGAATGGTAATTTGGAAGAGATGTCCGAAGCAACAGTTCATTTCGGCAGTTTTTTACTCTATCGATGCTTGAAACAGTTTTGTCTCCTCTATATTACTATATCTATAGGGCCAATAATTTTATATAAAAAACTATTGAAGTCAATCAACTCGTTATCATTACTCTTCAATATTTTATTGAGGTCTAATTTTTAAAAATACTCAAATTGAATAACTAATCGATATTTAGATTTCGTTTTAAACCTAATTGGTTACTTCTAATTATGTAAATCAACATTTTAAACCTCACTTCAAAGTAGGACAGTTCTCATTCTTAAACCGTACAGGCCTTTTCTAAAGTATACTACTTTTTGAGCGTAGATAATGATATCTATATAGATGGATATTGTATTCATCAGGGCCATCGTTAGCTATTTGTCGTTAAGACGTAGTCTCAAAAAACTAATATCTACCGTCATGGCAATAGTTATGTGATGAAGTTGGTGACTTGGCTCCTTAAAAGTCATACCTGTTAAGCCACACTTAGACCAAATTTTTTAATACATTTTGCTGGCCAAAATTTTATGTTTGACAATTACTCCCACCTTTTGCAAAATATCCTCTACATGGACAAACTAAATTAATGAAAGTTTTGAACAGATGCTTGAGGCCTTAGCTATAAATAGATGGAAAGCTTGCAGAGTTGGTAGCATAATTCCTTCCTTTCCTTTAGGCACTACATCTTTATTTTTTCTTTTCTCTCGCGTGTGAGTTGTAGTTAAAAGCTTTTGTGCCAATTATTGTACTTTGGTACATTCTCCACAAATTAGTGAATTTAGCTCACCATCTGCCTGTGGACGTAGGTCCCTTTGACCGAATCACGTAAATTTTTGCGTCCTGTCCTATTTATTTTGCCTTTTCTTTATTTTTTATTATTAAGGTTCAGGCTATTAAATTCAACGGGTATCCGATCCGAGGGCATTTTCCTTAATAAACTAGTATTAGAACTTTTCTTATTGGTCTAACTTACCATATGCTCTGTGATTGTCACTTAGCTGGATCCTCCACATCAAAAAGTAAATTAGATTTTATATTGAGTCCAAACGGAGCCTACTGTTTCAGTTATATCTCGCGGGCCCACAGCCTCGTTTTATCTTGTGGGGCCCACTTTCTTGATTTTGTAAAGGGAATTTAATTTTGTTTGTGAAGCCCACATCCCGACTTTTGCCTGTAGGGCCTATGTCTAGTGCTTTTGTGGGGCCCGTTGTCCAGATTTCAAAAGATGGGGTCCACTTCCCAGAAAATAGTCAGGAGTGTAATTTTTTAGCCATCATGACGGTAACGAAAACTTCTATTGAAAATTTTGATCGGAGTATTAACTTCGGTATGTAGCAGCTCAAGATGCAGGTCATTTTGATACAAGATGGGTGTGAGATTACACTTGATAGAGTGGAGAGAAAGCCAACAGATGTGGCGTCAGATAAATTCACAAATCTAGATAAAAAGGCAAGATCAACCATCATATTGAATATCTTCGATGAGGTTTTGTGGAAGGTTGATGGTGAAAACACAGCTAAAGGTATGTGGGACAAGTTGAAAGCCATGTATATGAAAAAGACAGTGAAAAATCAGCTTTATTTGAAACAGAAGTTGTACATATTGAGGATGAAAAAAGTTACATCTATTCTTTCTCATCTAGATAAATTTGATTCTCTTAATTTAGATTTGAAGAATGTAGATGTGCAAATTGAGAATGAAGATCAAACCATGTTGTTGTTATATTCTCTTCCCCAGTTCTTTAAATATTTTCGCGATACTATAATTTATGGGAAATAGTCAATCTCATATAATAGTATTAAGGTTGCATTAAAGTCAAAAGAGCATATTGATAGGGACATCATTGGGGAGACCAGTGAAAGTTAGGTAGAGGGACTATTTGTACTAGGTACATATAAAAACAGAGATTTTGAAAGAAGTAGATCCAAAGACAGGTTAAAATCCAGACATAAAAATAAAATTTATAATTATTGCAAGAAAAAGGGCCATACAAAGGCTAACTGCTATAAATTGAAAAATAAGGAGAAAAATAAAATTGAGCAAAATAATAACAACACCGCCGAGGCTAGTGTAGCGGCATATGAAAATGAGAGAATTATCTTTGTAGCCACAGAAGATAAAGTCAGGTCTAATAATTAAGGAGTGATTTTAGGTAATGAGTCCTGTCAGGGAGTGTTTTTCTACTTATGAGTCATTGGTTGGTAGAATTATTTTGATGGGTAATAATGTTGCCTGTAAAGTTATTGGTAAAGGTACAGTCCTAATTAAAATGTATGATGATATCATTAGAATACTCACTAACATTAGACATATTCCTGATTTGAATAAAAATCTCATCTCTTTGGGCTCTCGATTCTCAAGGTGCAAATTCTCAGTTGAAGGTGGAGTTTTGAAAACTTCTAAAGGCGCTCTTATATTAATAAAAGCTTGCAGGTCTGGTAGTTTATATCTTTTGCAGGGATATACGGTAACGGGTGCTACGACACTCTCTACAGATGGTGACATTACCAAATTGTGACACATGCATTTGGGACATATGGATGAGAAAGGCTTAATGTTGTTAATCGAGAAAGGCCTACTTTGTGGTCAAAGTACTGGTACTTTTGTGAGCATTGTATATTTGGAAAGCATAAAGGAGTCAGTTTCAGTTCTCCAACTGTCCATAAAACTAAAGGTACTTTGGATTATATTAATTCTGATCTTTAAGGGCCCTCTCGTGTTCCTTCTAAAGGTGGTGCCCGGTATAGGTTGACTTTCACTGATGATTATTCTAGGAAGGTTTGGGTGTATTTCTTGAAACATAAGAATGATGTTTTCTTAACCTTTAAGCAATGGAAAATTTTGATTGAAAAGCAGGCAAGAAAACATGTTAAGCGGCTACGAACAGATAATGGTTTGGAATTTTGTGGAGGTGAATTCCATGAATTTTGCAAGAATGAAGGAATTGCTTGGCATCACACCATTAGAATGACTATATTAAAATGGAGTTGTCGAGTGCATGAAACGAACTCTTTTGGAAAGGGCTCGATGTATGATCTCTAATACAGGGTTGACACTTGATTTTTGAGCAGAAGCCAATGCTACAGCTTGCTACATTGTCAATCGCTCTCCTTGTGCTCCTCTAGATTTCAAGACTCCAGAGGAAGTTTGGTCGGGTACTCCTGCTAATTACTCTACTTTAAGAATATTTAGGTGTCTAACATATATGCATGTAAATGAGTGAAAGTTAGAGCCTAGGGCTAAGAAATGTATTTTTCTCAGCTATGCTTCAAGGGTGAAAGGATATCATTTATGGTGTCCTGATCCCAAGCGTTGATGGTAAAACCTATCTACTTGTCTTACGCTAAAAACTGCAAGTGAATGGGTTGTGACTTGTAGTAAAAAGAGCAGATATCGATCCTACAGGGATTGATGCCTAGACACTGCTTAATTTAAACACAACTTTGTTTAAGAAACTAAATTGTGAAATGCAAATAATCTGGAAAATTAAATTAAAATTAAAATTAAAAGACTAATATATAAAATGAAAAAAACCGCATTTGGAAAAAATCTAAATTCAAGAATCTACGTGCTAGAGATTACTTTTTCCTTATTTTGTCTCCCTACTATTTTATTGATTGAATTGTGTCTCAACCTAGATTTCCAAATGTACTAATTACCTTCTCTTAAGGTGTAATTTTGTCTTAATCGAAATAATGGGAATCGATTGAACGATCTCTCAACCTACCAAATGACTCTACTGATTCAACTAGTTATTAAGCTATCCTATGGGTGATCAATTGACTAATCGAGATCTATCTTCTAATTCTTCAATTAACATAATGATTGCTAGTCTATAGGCTGCCAATTCTCATTGTACAATTTTACAAGAATCTCATTTCACTCACTCTCTCAATTTGTTGCAAGATGACAAATAAAGTCAATAATCATCAAAGATACTTCATTCAATCTAGTAAAATATGAGTTTTGACAAAATAATGAAAAAGCATTCCCTAATATGAAATTAGCCTAACATGGTCTCCATAATATCATCAAAAATCAAATAAACCATTTTTTACGAAGAAAGGAAGAAATCAAAGTGACAGAAAATTGAATATAAGACTCCTCCTCTTCTTTGCCAAAATCTGGAATTTTAGTGTTGATGTGCTATTTTGCCCAATCTTGATGATGATCCTAGTCTTCAATCCCTCTTCAATGCTCCGAACATGTGTTCTCCACTTAAATATGGTGTTTCTAGAGGTGGGTGTCATCCCTCTTGAAGATGAAGGCTTAATGATGTTTTTATAGTCCAAAAATCTTAGGTTTAATGAAGCCTCGCAGATTGCCTCGGATTACAATTCACACACCCGTAGGAATTTGCATGATATCCATGAGCTTGGGAATTATAAACAGAACCACTCTTCATTTCTATTGTGATTTTTCATGTCTGTGGGAATTTGCCTGATTCCCACGAATGTGGGAATTTGTCCTAGATAAACTTCTCTTGTCTTCTCTTCTTTAATCTCTTGTTCAACCTCCAAGTTGCTTCCTCTTCCTTCCTACACAAAAATAATCAATTCTTACACTCAATTAGCATCAAACACACACAAAAAAACAATGAAAATCAATCTTAATGAAAACATACAAAATGAATCCTAAACTAGAACAATGAACAACAATTATGCTAGAAAACACATGCTAATTACCTATAAAAACATATCCTAATGCACACCTATCAACATCCCCATACTTAAATTTTTGCTTGTCCTCAAGCAAAATAAATAGATCCAATCCATTCTACCACTTCATTTTCATATAGATCAAAATTTACAATCCCTCAAATTCAAGCCAACTTAAATATTAAGTTAATGCACATATCATGACTACTTTTTCATTGGTTTGCATAAGTAAACTCACAATTGGCACAATCACTTAACGATAAGTAAAGATGCACAAATAAACCTTCCTCACGGTTTTCACTCATTTTGCTCAAGTGTATAAGGGTTAGTGTTTCGCTCAAACTTCCTATAGGAAACTACACTACCATAAGCTTGCTAATACACCAATTCTCATCTACAATTATTGCATGCATAAATAGATCAAAAGGACTTGTTTAGGGTTGTAATGTGGTAAGGGTTAAGGTGGGTCAAAAGAAATGGAAAAGGATTAAGCACAAGCATAAGTAAAGTACAAAGAGGATAAGAGTGGGATAATTAAACATAATTACGAGACATACAAATATAACTGATATTCTGCACTTATTGATGCTATTCACTTGTTCTTTTTTTTTCTTTTTCTTTTCTTTTTATTTTTATTTGCTGTCTTTTTCTTCATACATGGAAGAACTATGGATCAAAACTAACACCATTTATACTGTAGTCCACAGGCAGTAATATACTCAATTTGTCTCGGTAAAAATTTCACACAATCCTAACTAATATTTACTTAATACTCTACTAAGCTTATGAAAAGAGTAGGATCATGGGGTTTAAAGTTTTAAAAATTTGGGTATTTCACAAACAAAAGTTTAAGGCTCAACGAGGGTAGCAAGGGATAACTAACGGGTAGGCAATTTAAGCTAAGGGTTAACACAAAAAGAGCCTAGATGATCTCTATTAAGCATGCATCCAATAGACCCAAACCAATTCAAAGTAAGTTCTGAAGGTAGTAACCTATGAAAGTAACACTTACAAAGAAATGAAATGAGTATAGATGGAGTCATAAAGCTCAATCTTCACTTTGGCTTAATTGAAAACTCATTATGCATCTCTATACTACCTCATTGTTCAAATGTCGATTTGTGACTAAGCTTATGTAACCAACTACTTTTCACCACTCTATATGGTTCACTTTCTACTCAAGTAGCCTAATCTAAGTTCAAGCATGCATTAAATCTAATTCCAACTATATGACATAATTTTATAGCAATATTTATCAGAGTGACTTAAAACTGGTTCCATTGCTAACACAAAGCATATACAATATGCCTAAACATATATCCTATTTAACACAATATAAAAAAATACAATTAAGAAAGTTGATGTCACCTCCCCAAACTTAAAGATCACATTGTCCTCAATGTTACAAGTCAGCAACCAAATAAAGGGAAATGAAATCAAACCATATAAAAAAATTAAAACAAATTAAACAAAAGAAATTTAAACAAACGAATGATATGTCCCAAACAGAAGATACTGAAGTCAAATCAAAATTAAGGAAATTAGAACTAAATAAAAGACATAACACACAAACAAATAATATAAAATCAAATACACATGAAAAGAAATGCTCTCACACACAAGAAACAACAAAATTTAAAGTTTAAAGGATAGGAAAAGTTTAATCCTATGATGGTGGTAATGGTGATGGTGTAGGAGCTTTAAAATTATTCCTTTGATAGAAGTTAAGGAACCTCTTCTTCAAACTACACTGCCCCTTATGTACTATTTTCATTTGTGTGTTGAGCTCATTTAGTTGAGATTTCATACATTGCTGGTTGGAGGCTATTTATTTAAGGGTTTGTAAGAGTTGGTCAGCCCCTACTAGTGCGCTACGTTCTATTGCTTCCGCTTCATCCTCTAGATCCTGAGCTGCTCGAGATGTAGAAGGCTAGGACGTAGCTATACTAATGCTTCTCCTATTTTTCCCTACAGTATACATCTGAGGATTGCGGAGTTCTATAGAATAAAGCTCCATAATCTCGAGACGCCTAAAAAATGATATGTCAAACATATCGTGTGGCGTTGTACGCACCTCTTCCAAATTATGGTTATAAAAATGAGCTAAAGTAGTAACAATGTGCCCCATTCCAAAATATGAACTTTGCTTATTGACAATGCTGATAATTGATCTAAAAATTCTTGTGATCCGTGCACCATAAGAAGAAAAGTTCTTTAGCCGAACATTTGCTACTTTTGGTTTTATTAAACATAGTTAAACATATGAATTTATGCAATAACAAGTGTTTGACACTCTATATTAAAGCATTCGGTGAATTGCAAGAATCAAAACTATCTTCTCTCGTTAAAATTTTCCAATAGGAATCCACATCAAATTCAGAATGATCATCTAAAATTTTCATATTTTAGAAATTAAAAAGATGGCATATGACATTATAATCCAATTTATACACAACATTGAATAATGTAAACCAAAAGACATCCATTTTTAGGGTATAATGGATAGTAGTGAAAAATTCAGTTATTATCATAGAGTGCATATGCATGTCACATCGGATGAAACTATTCCACCCTATATTGTCAGCTAGTCGCTCAATCTTTGTTCTCACTCCTATGTCCTCTAACAATGCAAAATTGAAATACTTAGGAGTGATTATTCCCCTATCCCTAAAATCACGGAAGCGCGTATCTTCGTCTTTTGAGTAAATCAGGAAGGGAGATCGGTAAGTTGTTGCCAAATCACCTTTTCCTTCACCGAAAACTTGGCAGTACAGTTCGTCACCCAGTTTCTGAGCCATCATCTTCTTCAGTGCCATTGTTATCAAAAAACCTGCAAGAATAAGAGAGAGAAAGTGAAATTCGCACTTTAGAGAGAGAGAACAAACAAAACTTACCTAAATATTTGTTTTTTGTAGAGATTAATGTATGAAAATGAAAAGAATGTAAGAATAATGAAAGAATTGAAGAAAATACCAAGAATCTAAAGGGAGATTGAAGAATTTTAGAGAGTGAGAGGAAAGAATTTTGTGGACAGGAGAGAGAGAGTATGAAATTTTTAAAGATAGGGTGAGAGAAAAAATGGGAGGGAAACTTAAGTTTCACTCTAGTATAGGATTCGCACGCTCGTGGGAATTCCCACAATTCCTACAAGCATGAGATTCCTCTTCAGAAACTTTCTGGAGAGGATTCTCACATTTATGGGAACCACCACAATTCCCACGAGTGTGGGATTCCTCTCTAGAAACTTTCTAGAGAGATTTCCCACGCTCAGTCGTGGGAATCACAGCAATTCCCACAAATATGGGAATTTATTATCCTTGCAATTCCAAACCTTATTCCAAGCTTAAATGATCCCAAAACCTATAAATACATCAAGGTACTATCATCAACAAGAATTTTGGAAAGAAAACAAATTGAAATTTAAACAAAATCAATATGAACACCATTCAAACTTAATTAAAAATGATTATAACTAAAGAAAGCAAACAAACAAATAGGTAAAAAAAAATCAAAAGGAAACAGAATTCCATGGGTTCCCTCCCACGCAGCGCTTCTTTTAACGTTCGTAGCTCGACGCTATTCTTTCATTGGAAACTCATTCAGGATCAATTATAAGCAGCTTGCTTCTAAGTTTTTCATTCAACATCGGTTTTGTATCCTGTAAGTAAGCTACAAATTGCAAAATAAAAAGGAGGAAAATATTGATAAAGTTGAGCAAACCAATTAATTTCATCAATGTCTTTTTCATTAACAAATTGTCAATAAAATAGGGAATAACAAAACTCCCTGAATCTTCCATCAAATCAAACAATTTGTTTTGTACAAAGGTGTCAGACCCCGTTTTCAGAGTCCGACTCATGACTTGCTTCCATGCTCTGTTACTATAAACTGTCACTTTCAAGCATACAGAATATCTTACTACGTAAGTTATTTTCCAGAGATAACGCCTTGATCACTTTGGGTTATTTTCTCAAAACTCCCCTTTAATAATCTCAGCTCATCTCTTTGAACAGTCGACTAGTCCATTCCTACCTTTCAACCTGTATCCTTTACTTATCAGCGTGGT
>JANIIA010000009.1:2266688-2278443 GCA_027478495.1 Erythroxylum alaternifolium | reverse complement strand
GTAGGAACCACTTATTTTGCTACTCCACCCATTGGGTGCCATGTTCTCCTTCTAGAGGATATGTCGGGGATCTGTTTTCCAAGACTCGTCGTGTAATTTGTATTTGTTTTCCTTTTTATTAATAAAAAAAACAGCTCAATGAACTGTGGTGAAGAAGATGATTCAATCGCAGTCGAAAAATCGAGTATAGTTATCTGATACCATATTAATTTTTATATGATTTAGCCTAAATAAATTAGGCACATACAGGCCCAAATGAAGTTCCATCATAAAACTAATTGGTACTAAGAGTAGTAACTCATTAGGCTTATATGCACGCTCAAGGCCATATATTCTTTCAATATGGGACAAAGCCCTACTCTAATAGATTTATCTTATACTGATAGAGGCGTTAGGTTAGCAAGTGGAGTATCTGGGTCACAAAAGGGAAAAAGACTGACGACTTCTCGTGGACAGAAGCAAACTTGTCAGAATGCTAGAGAAATCTAATGGAAAAGATGTGTGATGTGCCAAAAACTCAGCGAAAGTAAAGATGAATGTAAAAATAAATTGTTAAATAAAAATAATTAATTTATAAATATTTATTAATTTACAAAAATTAATCATTTAATTAATAAACTAATCAACTTCATCCCATTTCTTTTTTTTTCCTCTTATTAGAATGATTGGAGATGAAACTTTATCAAGCCTTGAACACTTGAACTTAATTGGTAGCCAATGTTATCATCTTCGTTACAATATTGAGGTTATCATCATACAATATATTATTAGAAAAAATTATGTGATTCATAATTGATAAATGTTAGTATTAGTAATATAGTAAATATAAAAATATAATTTTAAAATAAAAATATCTATTTAATAATGATCATCCGTCAATAGTTATTAATTATTAATTATGCGACCGATAATTATATTATATTGTTTTATGATCTTAGATAAATTTATAATAACAATGATTATTGATATTTACTAATATTTACTTTTAACTTTTTTCTTCTTAAATTAAAAAGTAGAATTTCACAATAAAATTTGTTAAAGTGAATATTATTTTTTAATCAATCAATAAATTTGTAAGAAATAAAGATAAGTTGACCGTACCAAAATGGATAAGAAATGAAGATGAAGTGAAGATTTGGAGAATAAATAAATAAGAGGGGAAAAGAAAAGTAGAGAAACTCTTCTTTTGTCTAAGACGATGAGGCTACAGTTTCCAGTTTCTGAGTGCTAAACATTGTGTATTTTTTAAAGGCACTGATGTGATTTAGGAATTCTGAAAAAAAAAAAGGAAAATAACCAACAAAAACGTAGTTGGACTTATCAATGGTTTAGCATATTTGCAAATCATACAAAATGATTATACCGGTAAATGTAATAAGCCAACTTTGTCAATGAACGCCTAGTTTTATCAGGATTTTTCTTCAGATAAAGAATATGGCAGCCAGCGGAGAATACCCTTTTAAGCAAACAAGCCAAAGTGAACAGGAGTCCCCGTCGCATTGATCCATTCTCCGGACAGAAAAGGTGCACCTAGTGTGAATTTGGCTGCCTCGTCTTTGTTGATGACATGGTAACCAGGCCACTTAACTCGTCCTGTCGTTGGTGCACCAGGTCCTTCATTGTTGTACTCAGCATAATATAAAGTACTGAGTCCTTTGTCTCCTTCCCAAGACAACCATCCTTCAGGGTGTATAAAATCTTCAATCTTTGATTCCATTATAATGGTTCTTGAAAATTCCTTCCAGGGTCTTCCCAGGTAACTCTTGAATGTGGCTTTAACAGGTACAAGGTCCTTGTCCGGCTCTATTCGACAGTTCTGGAGCACAATTCCTGTTGTTTCGTGTTTGTCAATCCTTCCCTGAGCTGTTACGATGGTCTGTTGGTTGGCCATTGGCTTCCTTGTCAGGATTTGGCAGTTCTGGAAGATAGCTGCAGCATCACCGAAGATGAAATCTATGGTACCTAGAATGAGACAGCTCCGGTAAAATTGGCGGTGAGTTTGTGCATATAAGGTATCTTGGTATCCTTCAAAACGGCAATTAAGGAAGATGGCACGATCTGCCTGGACTCTTGCTGCCACTGCTTGGTGCTTCTCTGGACCCGCAGTGTTTCTGAATCCAATAGCTTTTGCTAAAAATCCATCTCCTAATACCGCTGCAAATTAAACGTTTATTGATTGTTAAGATCAGAAAGAAAGTGTCTGAAAATTTCTACAGGCACACAACAGATGATGTCAGTTTCTGAAAATAATACCATGTCAGGGAATGTCGAACCTTATAAGTTTAAGTTGTAATCTAAGGCCTACAGATGGATGAAACATTGCCATTGACATGGTTTCAGGAGAAAAGAAGCAAAATGTGAGTCACAAAAAGTTAGACGGACATACCAAAGCTTGCAGTTCTAAAAGTTTGAACTCCATCTACAAAATTTTTGTTTCCAGTGATAACGGTCTTCTGTGATCCATCACCATATATTGTAAGATTTACCATCTTCTTTGTTACCATCACCTGCTCATCATAAACTCCTTGTTTGATGTAGATAACGTAGCTGCATTGCCAAAATAGTTGTAAATCCAATAGCTAAGGATCGTGAAAGATGTAAACATTCTGCAAAATAATAACGGAAATGGAGGCTCTATGTACATTACCGTCCGCCATATTTCGCTGGTATAGCTGCCAATGCAGCAGAAATAGTCGTAAAGTTTCCGCTACCATCCTTGGCCACGGTGACATTTGGTGTTAGCTTGTCGCCGTCTTCGGCCTTTAACATTCTTCGATCTTCTTGACTCATCCAATAAGGGATGCCATTGTTGTCCAGGTCTGGTGAATCGTATTTCTTCTCCAAAAGACGACGACCAGCTCGTCCTGGAACATCGAGTAACGAGAGCAAACCACTTATCCCCGAAACCAAGGCAAGAGAATTGCTAGTGAGCTCTTTAGCTGCCTTAAATACCTTTTCCATGTCAATCCTCAGTTTACCCTCAGGAAAACCATCAATGCAAGTTTGTTGGTAAGACATGACTGCACTAAGCCAGTTATTCAAATCTGGGACATTATAAGTTAGGTTCTTAATATCAGCGCCTGCACCGACAATGGACTCTTTCAATTCTTCTTTTGCATCTTCAATCAGTTCTTTGCAATCTTCAAACGCTGCTTTCTCTTTCGGGCTATCGAACTTGAACGTGGAGACCTTGTCTAACACCTTCTCAATCTCATCATCTGCTGCTTGAATCGCTATCTTGAGAAAATCTTTTGGTTCAGTAGAAGAATTCTTTTGGACTGCACTCTTGAGCGTGTCCTGGCATGTTACTGCGTAACTGGTCCTATTACACACAGTTTTGATGACCTTCTCGACTCGTGACACGGACTTTGGTGCTTGTTGCTGAGACTGAGATTGAGGAGCTTTGTGTTCCTTGCTTGTTTCGTTGGTTTTCTCGTTGCTGATCACGACGGCGACGACACCGGCAGCAACAACACCGACTAAAAGGAAAGCAGAAACAGCAGCAATAATAACCTTTTTCCTGAACTTTCGCTCTCTTTCTAGTCTTCTTCGCTCTGATATCTGATCAAAGTCTTGAAAAACCATTTTTGATGACTTAAAACTAAAGGCAGAGATCACTCTGCCTTAGAATCAAACTAAGGCAGAGGGGAAAAAAAACAGGATGATCCAAACAGCCTTGGAAACACCTTCTGCTACTTTATGTTCTCCTCTTCCTCTAAAGTTCCTTTTTGTGTTGCGTACAATATTAACAGTCTTATTGTTATTCATGGGACAAAACAAATCTGGTCAGGAGGTTTTCAAGGTATTCTATTCAAATGTTAGTTATTGGCTCTGCGAAATGGGTGACACACATTTTGTCCTTTCCAACCGCATTATCCGCTAATCCTTTTGACCCTTGGAATGTCTTGTCAACTTCTCTGCAGCCATTTCTACACCCACCTGTCAAAGTTTCTCCAATCCCTTTCTCGTACCAATGTTTTTCAGGTTCTAGTCATTTTTAGCATAACTCAAAACAGATGCCGTATTGTTAGCGTTTTGTTGCATGCATCATGCATGACTGTGATGAACCACCAAGTTATATTGGTTAAATTACGTGATCTGCTCGGCCTAATATTGTAGGAAGATCTCATCAGCCCAAAATATCGACAGTATTTGGCATCTATCGTACCATCAGGGCTGCAAAACAAAAGCAAATGGGTCAAATTTGGTTTTAATGGGCTGAACTCAAATTTAAATATTTAAATCTGACTGATTTTAATTTAAAATTTAGACTAGTTACAAAAAATTGAGTCGGCTCAACCCGTTGAAAGTAAAGTGAACATATGAACTCAGTTGAAATCAATTAAACCTTTTGTCATGTACGGTACCATTAGGGGTGGTAAACAAGTCAAGTTTAGTTTTAGTAAGCTAGAACTCGAACTTAAATTTGGATATTCGTGTCCGATTATGGTTCAATTTTGATAAATATTTTCGACTCAACTAATTATAAAAAATTGAATCAATTCAACTCAAAATTAAATTTAAGAATATTAGGTTCATCTTGATCGCTATCACTCCCACATGCCATAAGATATTAATGATGGGTGTTTTGTTTTCCCCTTTGAAATAGGTTAGAGTTTTGGAAGTGATCAGTTGTTGTAATGTCTATGGATTGCTAAAACCCTTTACTATAACAAAGAGAGGAACATCTCTGGGTTAAGCCTTTGGTCATGCATCTTTGGATCAGTTTTGTAGAGACATGCACTATGGAAAGTTCCAATGTCTCAAATTTCTTTGTCCTCTTAACCTAATCTGCAACTGAATTCTACGTTATGAAATGAGATCTTATAAATGCACATGGCCAAGGCCAGGCTAGAGCGAACTTGAACTTCGAACCAATGCGAGTAAAGCTTAATTAGCAATGGGGTTGGAGACATTTCATCACCTTAAAATTTAAATACAGAGAAAATGGTGTTTCATGGTTCAACCATGACAAGAGTTCATGCTCTCTTTTTTTTCCTCTTCTTTCTCTTGTTTGAAAAATTATAATTTTGTTCTTCAAAATACTATAACGAGTGCATCTCATCATATCCATAAATGCACTTTTCTTTTTATTCTACTCCTGCAAACCTGCAGTGTAACTTACACCTGTTGCTGGTAGCCACAAGTTTCCTTCAATGAATTGAGCCACCGTAAAATTACTAGCCTCAGCAGTAGTGTTCAGGATATGAAAACCAGGCCACCTAACCCTGTTTTTTAACACAGCCCCTGGTCCGTAATTTGAGTACTCGGCATAGTATAGAGTATCCAGATATAGATTCCCATTCCATTCAAGCCACCCCTCTGGGTTTATGGCATCACTCATATAATTTTCCATGAAAACAGATCTCGAGTAATTTTTCCAGGGTCTACCCAGATAAGTATGGGTGGAGTTAACATAAGGCAACAGGTCTGTATCTGCTGAAATGTTGCAGAACTGAATGGAGTATCCTGTTGGCTGATAGGGGTCCTTGCGACCTTGCGCTGTTACGGTGTTCTTTTGGTTAGGCAGGCCTTTCTTGGCCAGAATCTGGCAATTTTGGAAAACCACAGTCCCATCACCGAAAATGAAGTCTACGGTTCCACTGACACGGCACTCTCGGTAGAATTGGCGCATGGTGTGAGTGTATAGTGTGTCTTGGTAGCCTTTGAATTCGCATCGGTAGAAAACAGAAAGGTCGGAATCACATCGAAGAGCAACCGCCTGGTGTTTTTCCGGTCCTGCAGTGTTTTCGAACGTTATGTCTTTAGCTATGAATCCCCTGCCGTTAACGGCTGCAAGTTCCATCAGAAAAAGATCACGTCAGTTGATCTTGTCAGGATCATGAAACACGATACGATTATGGCATGAAATGTATCAGTTTAGCATTTTCCATAAGTCCCATTTCAGTTTTAAAAACACAGAGTTATCAAATCCAGATGACACATTTAACACTTACCAAAAGTGGCGGAGCGAAAGGTGGTCCAGCCATCGATGAAATTATGGTTACCGGTAACAACGGTCATACCAGTGCCATCTCCAACCATCATAATGTTCCATTTCTTCTTCTTGATCTCCACATACTCGTTATACACACCCTTCTTTACGTATATGATGAAACGTCGCATACTATAATCAGGGACAGCTTCTACTGCATCCATTATCTTAGTAAAATTTCCAGTTCCATCAGCTGCTACAATAGCATCAGGTGTCTCCCCATTCCCTACTAACAATTTACGGTCCTCGTGCTTAAACCAAGCAGGAAATTCCCCATTTTTGTCTCTGTTGGTGCCAGAGAATGTGTTTCCAGGAGACCTGGATTTGGTGTTTGGGTCCACTTGAACGAGAAGTTCATGAACCATGGAAGTGATTCGGTTAAGTCCACCAACTAGCAAGCTTTTGAGGATGCTACTTGTACCTTCAAACCCATCAAGGCATGTGTCCTGATTGACAAGTGCAGCACTTAACCATGTTCTCAGATCATAACTCAGATCACCAGTACTGTTGTGTTTGCTACCTGCAATGGAAAAGCAAATGCTCTCGTCAGCTGTTTTATAAGTGAAAAAGGAGGAGAAATTAGGCTAATTTTCCGGTTCTTATTACTAGACCGATCAAACAAGATCTATGATCTGCAGAACATGGCTTTAGTTGCTAAGTTCAAAGCTTAATACGAGAGTACTAAGCACAAAAACCTGCATGTGAGTGAATACTTCGAGTACAATTGCCAAACCCGACCATGGACAAAAACCTGCATGTTAGTGAATACTTCGAGTACAATTGCTAAACCCGACCACCGACATCCTCAGCAGAACAAAAAGAGAAAAAAGAAGCAGGAGAACTAGTTACCCTTTGGATTTTGTGAAGCAGATATGGACCAGCGTAACTCTTCAGTAGAGAAGTCAAGCAGGTCAAGACAATCGGATACGGCATTGGTAAGGCGAAAATCGGGGAAGAACTTGCCAAACTTCGAGATCGTAGAGACTACATCTTCTATAAAGCGAAGAGTGGTCCTCATAGAGCCCACGAACTCAGAAACAGGCACACTCAAGCACTGAGTTTGCAAGTATTCAGTTTCAGGAACAGAACATGAAGGAGCGCATAGCGAAAGCAAGAGAGTGAACAAGAAAACGAAGGGTACGAGAGCTGAGAATCTTGACATTCTTCTGGGACTGCAAACCCAAGAAGAGATGGGAAGGACTTCAACTTAGCAATGCAAAGGAGAGTAGGAGCATGTAAATATTTATGGCAACGGATACGGGGACAACTCACAAGGTTGGATGTTAGATGGAGTGGTAAGTGAACTTAAAAAGAGGTGATGAGACGAGCTCAATGTCGTATACAAGGGATGTGATTGATGATCTCTTTACTTTATTCCCTTTTCTTGTAAGATTGTTTATTTTATCTTATTTAATAGAATATAAATTGAATTTTATAATAAAAATTATAAGATATTTTATTTTTAACGGAAAAACTCACAATTATTATTAATAAATTATCAATTACATATAATAACACATATTCATAATAAATTATTAATATTGAAACCTGACTTAACTTTGTGTACGTTCTAACTTTTCTGGTGTGCTTCAGGTCCATGTTTCTCTTTGTGTCGGCGGTCACTATGACTTGCCCGGATGGCCGAATCCAGAAGGTGAGGAAACTGCGGGTAGCTTCTGTTTCTTTTTGCTTTTTCCAGCAACGTGTCTCTACAGTTTGTTTTACTGTGTTCCCGACAGATCTCTCCTTCTCGCTTCTGGAATTGGTGTTCAATCAAATATATATATGTACATGTGCGTTTTTAATATTGATCTTTTTGCTTCAACTCTAAGCAATCTTTGTTTACGTATTTGATAAGAGTCTATGTATAATTTGTCCTTAAAGACAATTTTGTCAATTTTATAAAGTATTGGTTCAATAAATAATTTAAATCAATAAGTCGAAGTTTGGGTGAAAAATAAATCTCTTTTAATATAGACCTAATCTATATCGATCTTGTGATAAAAAAAGTCTAATATTGAAATTATATATATATATATATATATTGAGATCTCCTACAGTTACTCATATTAATCTTAAGTATGAGGAATCTTTGATTCATTAAGAGAACTTACGTTTTAAAAAATTTGTAAAAAAACCTAACATATATTCCGGTGATGAATTTTCGTAAAGACAGTGATAAATTCAGGATTGTTACAATTTCGAAAAGTTCGTTCAAAATTTGAAGAGTCGAAATCAGAAACATTTGGCATTTATTTGTTTTTTGTCCTTTTACATTAAATCCAAGATTTGTAACTAAGATCCTGTTACTTATTCTATATTAAATGACTTTAATTTGAATTATTTTTTAATTAATTACTGGATATTTTATGAATTCAACTTTTAATTAGTTGCACTGCTTTTAATCAGTCAGTCCTCTTAATTGCTAAAGATGAGTCGTGGTCGGGGACCCATGACATGTTCATATGATATAAATCGAAGCAAGGGAGTCCGTTCCATGAATCCATTCCCCTGTTTTACTTTTCATTGCAGTTTCCAATGTCAATATTATTGATACGACACCGCGATCTTGTAACGTGTTTGGATTGGAGCACATCTCCAGAGAAAATGGACGGTGACATTTAACCACGATTTTTTTATAATGATCTTAAAAATTAGAGGTATTAAAGAGGTTGGTTTTCATTTTTAATTATTAACAAAGGTAAAGAAGTGAGTACTTAATTCCATATAGGACGAAGTCTAGGATATGATAATAAATAAAATAAAAGTTGAAATTTAAAATATTAATTTAATAATTAATATTTTAAAATTTATATTAAAATATTATCTTCAATAATATATTAATTAAATGAATATTGATATAATATTTGATAGATATATTACATCAAAACATGATCATTTAATGTGAAATTGAAAAATTGGAAGCTTTGTATAAGTTGTATCTTTCGTTACCATTTTTGTAGAAAATGATTAGATATGAATATGCTAAAAACATGTAAAATCTATATCTAACCTAATAATAAAAGTTCCGTAAGAGAATTGGAAAAGATTACTACGAGACAAAAGATCTTTTTATAAAGAGATTTGATTCAAAATTATTATATATGTAAAGTTTAATATTGAAATAGTTTCAGATATTTTTTTTGAATTTGTTCATATTTACAAAATTTTAAAAAATTAATAATTAAAATTTTTGTGCTATTTGCTAGTACAAAAATTATCTATCTCTAAAATAATAATTACATAAAAATATAAAATTGTTAATTTTAAAATATCATTAATTTGTACAAATAAATCTATATATGTATAGTAGGAGTAAAGGCGCAGAAAAGGATTCACATGTATCCATTTGATTTCATTCTCATATAACAAATTAGCAATAAAGAAAGGCTGAAGGAAGGAGTAGACTTCAAAAAGGGAAAGCGAAAACGCGTTATGTTTTACAGCTTGCAGATGATGAAAAGAAAAGTACGTAACATAAACGCGGCCTTTCGCGTCCTTTTCTATGGATTTTTAGATTCTTACAAACTCTCCAAAGTAAATGCATTATCATGATTTATGAAATGGTCCTTTCGGTTTTGGTGAAATAGTCTGTATACATTTATTAGCTGCATTCACAAATATTCCTTATTCTAAATTCTAATAATATATATATATATATATATACACGATGAAGAAAATGTTGTTTCGTGTGTCACAAAATGTTTTAATCCTCATTTAATACAAGTAAAAATAATCATTATAAATAATAACATCTTATTCTTTAAATAATTTATGCTTTATCTATTTAATTTTTTAGTAATTTTTTTCAATGGGTCGAGCCGAGCTCATGCTGCCCCTAATTATAGTGGCCAATGGCCCAACATGCTGACTATGAGGTTGATAGGCCTAGAGGGCTAACCACGGGCTGATAAGCCCGGCCAGTCATTTATTTTTTAAAATAAAAATTTTCAAAGCAATGCTATTTTGAAAATAATGATTGAGCCACGAATCAGTTTGCCCAATTTTAACATTCTTAGCCAATTTTAAGAGCGATGGAATTATTTTAAATGGAAAAAACAGAGAGAGAAGACAAAAAAGGAGTTATTGGATGTCATAAATGATAAATCTGGCAAAAAATGGCAATTCTCAATTTCACGTCATTATATGCATGATTAAAAAATTACGTTCGGTTTGATTTTTGATTTTTCGTTAAATTTATTTTAAAAATTTTTATCTTTAATAATTGATCCGATAAAATTATGTAAATTAAAATAAATTCATTATTTTTTATTTAATAATCTTATTTTTTAATTAAACTTCAAAATTTACAATTAATAAAAACAATTATATTTAATCATATTTTTAAAATTTTTTAATTTTATTTAATCTTTAATTTTATAACTGTTTAATACTACTTGAATCTTTTAACTTTAATCCCCTTATTTTGTCAATTTAACTTTAGATATGAATTTTAGAACATTCATGTAAATATTACGGAATTAGGTTTGAGGCCCACCTGCAATGTCACACGTCTCTAAATAATAGTCTTTGCATGTGCCATGGTCCGTCACACATTAAATCGGTCTCGTTCTTTTTAGCTAATATTCGCAGTCGGTTTTCCCTTTTCCAAAACTTTGGTCTAAATTAATTGGAGATTAAAGGTTGGCCCAATTAACGGGTGGAAAGTGTCAGATGGGTAGGGTAGGACCATAACATGCGACCGAACTTGTGCTCTCTAGTTTCTTTCGATCCAATCTTTTTCTCTCTCCTCCTTTATATTTCTGTAGACTTCTCCCAAGATTTATGGCTTTAATTTTACATTTTAAAATTAATTTAAACTTTTAAGTGAGCCTAAAAATATTAATTCTTTATAACGTACAATAATTTTAAATTAAATCTAATTAAATTGAATGTTTCAATTTTTTATCAACTTAATAATTAACTCGAACTAACTTTTTTTCTTTATATAGTAAAAATTACTTATTTTCATTTCTTGTCCACGTCGTTATGTAACGGAAATTTCAGCTAGGACTAATCTGCCGTGACAAGTGATAGATAAAATTTCAAAAAATTGGATATAACTATTTAGATTTTAATGTTAAGTTGGTTAAAAATGTATTGGATTATTAGTATATCTCGTCAAAAATATATTCACGTTGCATTTTTTAATAATAATTATAATATTTATTATTATCTTATTTATTTTTACCGTATTATTTATTTTTATTATTATCGATCAAACTTGAGATCTGAATTTTGAACAAAACAAAATCATTTTAAAATTTAAATTAAAAAATTAATTTTAATCTCGCGATTAATTGACATTAGACTTTTGCTGATAGACATAAGCTTCATTGAATTTTAGACTAAGCCCAAGTTTAATTAATTATTTTCGAGTCAAGCTTAAGCTGTATTTTGATTTGCGGTGCGATGGAGATAAATACTTATCCACCGTAGTTTTCAAACGTAATCATATATTTGGATTTAAGGGCGAATAATCGAAGGTTGGAAGAAAATGCGGTGCCACCGCAAAAATCAATAAGTAAAAAGAGAGTTGCAGTAAGAAAGTGCTTCTGCGATAAAAATTTTACTTTCCATCACTAACCTTCTGACAATTATTATTTGTCATTATATTCTCAACTAATAAAAAGCAAGTCTAACGTGTCGTCTTCGGTCTCTCTAGCTCTCTGTGTTCCTCGTCCTCTAACCCCGTGTATGGTTACTGTCCCCGTGACTGGGGACAGTGGACAGAACAAAATAATCCTGTCTCCTTAGTTG
>JANIIA010000009.1:2241101-2266588 GCA_027478495.1 Erythroxylum alaternifolium | reverse complement strand
ATTCTCGTGTTCAACAATTGTCTCCATGGATCCAAACGGCAACGTGCAACCTCGTCAGAATCCGGCTGAACCAAATATAAATATGTAAAATTTAAAAAATATTAAATATGATTGTATTAAACTTATATAATCTATAATCACTTTGTGTTTGTCTAATCACATAAAATTTATTTATTACATTCCTATTTATATTTTATTATTTATTAAATAAACTATACATAATTTTTTCATATTTTTTATGTATAAGTAATTATTATTTTATATTAGATAAATTTTAATATTTTAAATTTAATATTAAAATTTTATAATTTTATAATTTTAACCATATTTAACTAATATTTTAGTTAATACTAACTAATACCGACTAAAAGAGTCGACATCAAAACTTTCTTATTTAATACTAATTCTTGTCAATGATCAAGCAACTGATTTACAGATATTTATGAATTAATTAACATGTAGTTGCCATAAAATTGATATTGTTTTCATATTTGTACAATATAGTCCCTATCGAGTCTTCTCTTCAAACATTATCTTCCCATTTGTAATGAATGCAGCGTGCTATTTCAGGTCATAAGAGTGGTGTTGTCTGCCGACATTTACTAGCCATAACTAGTGGAGCAGAATCTGGGTAGGACAACCACGTAAGTAAACGTTAATTCAAAAAATATATATTTTTTATATTATTATTATTATATTTTATGTGATCTCCAAGTAAGTCTCTCTTTGTTTAATTAATGGTTAATCAAAAGTGTTTGATGATTTATATAATAAGCATATTGTTGATATTATAAAAGAATACGACTACTAATTTTACTCATGTATTAAGGTTCTTACAAAATATAATTATTTAATGTTATATTTTTAATAAACATTTTGTTCGAATTTCACAAAATAAAATTGTCATACATTAAAAAAAAGTACTTAGTAGTCAATTAAAATATTACTTATTATTTTAAATATTTTAATTAAGATATAATATACTTAATTGTACATGAGTTTAATTGAATTTAATCTAGTTTTATTTTCCTAAGTGACCATTAAATATGGATTAAAAGAAAGGTAATCCAATCGTGAATACTTTCATTTACGAGAGATATTGGAAATCAATAAAATTAGAAAGGGGTAGTGTGACATCCAGAGCTTCATTGCAGCTCGATTACATCAACTATTTAATACAACCAATATACAATGGTGTTCTCATTCTTATTGAGGACTTATTCTATCTGCAGATGTCTTTATTCATTAATAATTGAACATTTGGATGAACCTAAAGACCAAGAGAATAAGGAAAATTAGTGGCAGGCAACCAATTAGCACCTGAAATGAAATTCCCAGCACTAAACGTCTGCGCCTCGCTAGCACTATTAATCACCTTGAAGCCCCTCCAATTGACTCTATTCCCTGTACTAGCACCTGCTCCAGTGTTTCGATACTCTCCATAGTAGAGTGTGTCAAGTGCAAAATCACCATCCCACTCGAACCACCCTGCAGGGTGAATTATGCTACTGATTTCAGTGTGCATCACGACTGTCCTGGAGTAAAGCTTCCAGGGTCTGCCTAAATATGTAGGGAAACTACTGATGACTGGAAGTAAATCTTGAGTTGCACCAATCCGGCATTTATGGATCACAATTCCTGTGTTCTGATTCGGGTCGTCGCGGCCTTGTGCAGTGACCATGTTCTTTTGTCTTGGATTTGGTTTACGGGCATGAAGGTTACAGTCTTGGAACACAGCTGCTGCATTTCCGAATATGAAATCGACCGTCCCGATCACAACGCAATTGACATAGAATTGGCGTAGTCTGTGCACGTAAAGAGTGTCCTGGAAGGCTATCATGCTACATCTATAAAATGCCGATAGGTCTGATCCTACCCGCAATGCTACGGCTTGGTGGTTGGATGGCCCAGCGGTGTTCTGAAATGTTATATCTCTGGCCAAAAACCCATCCCCAACAATAGCTGCAAGGAAATAGATCTTGTAACAGCTCTTATTCATGTTCGTTACTTGGAAAAGTTAAGAAATCACAATACCTGTTTTTTTTTTCTTTTTTTTCTTCCTTTGAATGATAGTCATAGGTCGGTAATAAACTCAAACCTGACTCCAAAGGATGCTGTTCTTAACTACAGGAGGTATTAGTTAGTTATCTTGAAGTCGTCTACAGGAATTATCTCACATTTTTCATTATGCCTTTTGTCTGAACTCAAAAAGAAGAAAAGTAAAAACAAAAGAGTTGTTTTCTTCACACTGTATTTTTTTATATCTTTAATTTTTATTTTTAGTTTTCATTTTTAAGCTCAAACTCAATAAAAAATATTATTTTAATTTTAATTTTTAACTTCGATTTCTTTTGTAACTTAAAAAACTATAAAAGGCAATTTTTTATGTCTTTTTTTAATTAAATATGAACTAAATATATTATTTAATTATTTAATATTAATTATGTAGTAAGAATTGTGAATGATTTAATTTAATTATTTAATATTAACTAGTAATAAGGGTTATGGATAATTTAATTTATAAATAATTAGTAATAAGAATTATTAATATATTTTTATTTTTATAATTAGTCTAAATTTAAATTTATTAAAATTTAGCAGTAGTAGTGATAATAATAATAATAATTTAGAATATACTCCATGCGTTAACCAAAGAAAGAATTATGTAGATGATGTAATGAGCTTAGAAGTACGCTCACCAACAGTTGCAGAGTTGAATGTTGTGCTCCCGCCACCAACGCTCCTGCTAGCGGTGATAATAGTCCGAGTGCTTCCATCACCAACAAACATAATGTTAGTCTTGCTACTTGGTACATCCACATTTTCTCGATAAACTCCTGCTTTAATCCTTATAATGTATCTGCTGGTACTCCTGGATGGTGCAGCTGCCACTGCTTCCGACACCGTCCGGTAGTTACCACTTCCGTCTGCGGCCACAACGACGTTAGGATTCAGCGTACGCGCCTGCAACAGCCTCCGGTCTCTTGCTGACAACCATTCAGGCCATTCTGTGTCACTCTCCTCCTCAAGCTTTCTTGCAGAAGTATGTGAACGTCCATTCTTGGCCATGTCTAAGTCCGTCATGTTTTTTACCATAGCCAATGAGTTGCTACAAAGACGAAAAACTTTTCTTTGACCTGCTTGAATCAATTTACGAATCTGACAGGGAAGGAATTAAGGAATACGTAATGGGTGTTAATGTAGGAACAGACAAACAGTCTAGCGTATAACCTAACAAGGAAAAAAAGAGAATTAACCTTCTTGTCAGCTTCGTCGTGAGAGAAACCATCAAGGCAAGTTTCTTGGTTTGTCATTGCAGCACTTAGTAGACTCTTGAGGTCTTCAGCATGTCTTGATATGAACTTGCCCAAAGATGGATAGTTATGAAGGTCACTCAGAATCTTTGCTAGCTCTTCAAGTGTTTCTGCGGCCATTTGCAGACAATCTTTTATCGCTATCTTTTGGCGGTGTGTCAGAATCGTTCTGGCGAACGTCAGTCTCTTGATTGCTAAGGAATTCTTCCCCACCAAAGCCCTGGTTATGTTCACTGATAAAGCGATTACGTCCTTCGTGCTCTTTACTTTACTCGCAGCATCTGGGACGGTAGATATTGCTGAGAGACATAGCTCAGGATACAAGGTGTTGCTACACGAGGACTTGATGATGGCATGAACTTCTGTGTGGTGGTTGCTAATTCTCTTGGAGTTGTTTTTAGAGGCTACAGTAGCCACAATGCAAACGATGGCAGTGAATAATAGGACGCAAGGTAAGAGACGCACGAAGAGCTTTTTCTTGTTCATGGATGTTGCAGTGCCATTTCTGGAGCTTAAACTCAAAGGGGATTCTTCCTCAACGTTACTCATCTGGGAACTGCTGAACTTGGGAACGAAAAGTTCTTGGATAGTGTGGACCTGAGCTTGGGAAAGCACTAAAACCTCTTATAGGCAGTCAATGGAGAGCCTGAAAGCGATAATGTTGTTTTTACAGGCAAGGTTTGCAGCTGAGGAGCCAAGTAGTGTAATCCTGAAAGGTACGAATGGTCCATAACCACACATAATACAGAAATGTATCACATTTTCGAATCCAACAATTGATAGTGGGGACCTTGATATTACAGAAAAAAGATGCTCCTTATTTTCTCAGTTCATGTTTTCCATATGTAATGAATGGAGCCTCGTGCTGCTTCGGGAAATAAGAGTAGCGTTATCTGCAGGGATTTAGTGCGCGGTGCCACAGCCAGTGGAGCAGAAGGTTGGCGAATAGGTAGGAGACGGCCATATAATGAAATTTGATGCCCCGAAAAATGAAAATAAATATTCAGTCCCAATGTTTTAAAAAATAGCAAAATTAGTAAAAATTAAATCGATAAAAAAAGAGTTTAAATTTTAAAAGTTTTAATTAATTTTAAATTATTATAAAATTAATATATAGTAAAAATTGAATATAATTAAATAATTTAAAATAAAGTTAAAGATAACTACTCTTACCTTTCAAAGAGAATGATGTTTTATTAAAAATTTGTTAAATAAAAATATTTAATTTATTTTAATTTATAAAATTGATTAGTTTGTAAAAAATAATCAATTAATTAATAAATCGACTATTTATACTAACAAAATTTATTATGATAAAATAAATTTAAATTTTAACTAATTCAAAATTTTTACAGTTTATTATCAAATTAATTTAATTTTTTAATTATTTCTTTATAAAGATAACGTTTTAGACCGAGCTTGACCCGGCCTACCCCACTTCGCCCCGCTTCAAGATCAACATGCTAAATTTAGGTTGAACGAGCCTCAAGCCTGACTTTTTCAAAAATATTAGGCCTTAGTTTGAGTTTGATCTAGCGTTTGCAGGCCTAGTCAGCTCAGACAGATATTAGCAAAATGATAATTTTTTTATATAAATAACATCATTTTTATATTTTTATTTAAAAATAATTTAGATCAAGCAAATAGATTCAAGCTTGGACTAGGTTGTCCATGTCTGATCAAGCTTAAATTTCGGCCCTAACAACAGTGGCCCAAGCCTAGGCCTGCCTTGACCTGATCAATTACTGTATTGTTTAATTCCTTCAGATAATTTGAATTGTTTGTCTCATTTGTCCTACTCCACTTTTGTCCAACACGGAATAAAAATAAAAGCTCAATGATTGAATTTATCACTTAATATTAATTTAATGATTTATCAAATACTTTATTTAAGTTATATAATTTACAAAATGATTGAACCCACGAATTTGTTCGAATATGCGTTCAAAAAACAGCAATTTAAACGGGAAAAAAAAAAGAGAAAAGCTACAAAAATGTGTGTTGACAGCCAAAGAAAGTGGATCGGATGAGAAAGACACAAATAACTTGTCCCGTTTTCCAACGTCGAATTAGGAGGGTTGGTAGTTTCTTGCCTAAAGACCCCCAGTTCACGTGGTGGGGTCCAATTGGATAGTGTAAAGAAATGATAGATTGCACAATCAGCAGATGAGATCAGACCTCATCGTTGTACTGAATCTACTAATCCTTATCGAATTCCTGCCACCTGCACGATATGAAAATCACGTGATACTTACATTACCAAGTACGAACACATATCAACAATTCAGGAAGTTGCGTACTGGGGCTCTTCAATCGATTGGAGGGGTCCGTTTGAAAATTTTCAAAAAGTAACGTTCTGAAGATGATTACAATAATTTTTTATTTTTCAATCATTTAATTTAAACAGTCTTTTAAATGAAATTCGTTGAGTCGTTAATTCGATCAAACGTTAGTTCAATAAGAAATTCATTAACGTATAATAATTATTATTTATTAAAGCCTATTTTATACATATTTTATTTATTGTTAAATTGAAAAGTCTACAATATCTTTTAAAATTTTATGTATATTTTTAAAAATTTTTAATTAAGTCACACTTTTTATAACCTGAATATCACGGTTCCGGAATAACAATAGGTTAAGCCAAGCTCTCAACTAGAGGCTCGATTTAGCCTGAGACAGAATATCCGAATAGGGTAGAGGCAATCCCTAGCTCGATGCCAACATGAGCCCTTTTTTTTTTCTGAAAAAAAGAAACCAAGATTGACCCAGGTCTTATCAACCCAGGCCTAATTTGTTAATTTTAAATGGGATCGCGATAGGTTTAACCTGCCTCACCCTAGTTGATATCTCTATTTCAAAATGTTAGTTTTGTTACTATTTTTACTAATTTAAATTTCAAAATATTTTTTATCAACAACATGTAAGTATTTACGTAAAAAAATTAATTATCAACTAATCATTTTCATGAACTAAAAGCCAATTTAATGTACAAAAGATGTTATATATTAGATGTTTTAATCCACGACGTCGGCATGTCACATGTCATAGATTAACAAGAATTCGTTAATCAAATAAGTAAAATATTAATAGAAATAATATTTTCACCTACGTTGTTAAAATTATAAAATGTTGGTCGTTTACACGAGAGTTTGAGAATTAAATTAAAAATCTCAAAAAATTAGACAATTCTAAATTTTGTTATCTTTAATGATTAAAAAAATCTCAACTCGAATTCATATATAAAGTTAACATTAACTAATTTTGATTTGATTGAACTCTAATTCAATAGTGATAATAATTTTTGAGTTTTATTAATTATAAAAAATTGAGTCAAAGTTAATAAATTAAAATAAGTCTGAATATTTTTGAAAAATTCCTTGCCAATTTGACATTATTGATACAGTCTCCAATCAATTCTAAACACGTGTAGTTTTCTCAAATCCGATTGTCTATATAAAGATGGCAATCGCTGTCCATATATTAGTGAACCTGACGTACACTGATTATGCACTGATCAGAAATATCATTCTATGTTCTATCAATCACCTCTGTCTCCGATCCAACAATCCCGATTCTTAATTTTCTCGATTTTTGCGCGTTTGCAGGGAAAATTTCAAAATTTTCTCTCCTTCTTTTTGTTTCACTGACAGTTTTGTTAAGGTGTTGAATCGACCAAACAGAACGAACTGTATGTTTTAAACGAAACTGACAGACTGTTCTTGCCTAAGAAGTGAAGGAAAAAGAAACTACTGGCAGAGAGGTGGCAATCATTCGTATACCCTTCTTTTCACGGTTTCTTGCACTTGTACGTTCATTTCTTGATTCATCTTTGTTTCTCCTTTATAGTATTTCCCGATTCATGTTCTTTGATCGTCGGAGACCTTGGAATAGTCTCTGTTCTTTCTCTTGATGATAATGAAAATTTTTGGCTTTCTACGTGTCGGTGTAATGGTGATTTGCACGGGCACGGGACGAGTGAGAAACTGACCGGTGAATCCTGAAAGGTCTGAAACGCTTGCTGACTGATTCTGTTTGATCATATCCATGACATGGAGAGTTGTCGGAATATGGTTTAAAAAATATCTTTCTTGATGTCACATCGAAATCTCTTATTCAGTAATTATTGCGAACGGTGTTATTTGCGAAAATCTTTATTACGTTCCGTTGCAATTAAATAATACTATGGTTTTTCTAGGTTGATTTATTGCTTACGTTCTCGGGAACCAATGACACTTGGAGAATCCTGCGTATTAGCCAATCTGGCATTTTTTGTTTTCTTATGATGTCGCTGTTAAAAGGCGGTGAGAGAATCGTAAGACTATGATGTGTTCTTGTCTGGTGCAGACCATCACTTGTGGATGCTCCTGTGACGAGCTGAAGAAGATACACCATGCTTGGGAATGGAGTTGTTGGGATCCTTGCAGAGTCGGTCAACAAGTGGGAAAGAAGAGTACCCCTAACCCCGTCTCACTGCGCTCGGCTACTCCACAGTGGCAAGGGCAAAACTGGGGTGTCTCGCATAATTGTGCAGCCTTCGACAAGGCGAATTCATCATGATGCCATGTACGAGGATGTTGGCTGTGAGATATCTGATGATTTGTCTGAATGCGGTCTCATTCTGGGAATCAAACAACCAAAGGTGAGTGAATTAACGATCTCTTCCTCTGTTTTTGGAGTGTGTGAAGAAGGACAGGAAAGTTTGACAGGCTAGTTTTGCATCGGCACAGCTAGAGATGATCCTTCCTGATAGAGCTTATGCCTTCTTTTCCCATACTCACAAGGCTCAGAAAGAGAACATGCCCTTGTTAGATAAGGTTGGTGATCTTATGAATAGCTTGCTTGCTTACGAACATTCACTTGCTGGGGATAATAAAGTTTGGATGTCTACTTTTCTGTTTGAATTGAAGATTCTAGCTGAGAAGGTATCGTTGTATGATTACGAGCTTATTGTTGGGGAGACTGGAAGAAGGTTACTTGCTTTTGGGAAGTATGCCGGTAGAGCAGGATTAGTTGACTTCCTGCGAGGATTGGGACAGAGTAAGCTTCAGTATCCAGAATTCCTCTTTCAACTGATTTTGCAGTTCTGCTTTGATTGAAGTATCATGATTTTTGAGGCCATGTACCTGCCGGAGTATATTGTCACGGTTTTTTCTTCTTTCAATCACCAATTTTCAGGGTATTTAAGCCTTGGATATTCGACCCCATTCCTCTCTCTAGGTGCGTCTTACATGTATACTTCTTTGGCTGCTGCTAAAGCTGCTGTTATTTCTGTGGGTGAAGAGATATCAACTTCTGGACTACCATCGGGAATCTGCCCTCTGGTCTTCATATTCACTGGTTCAGGAAATGGTACAATAGATTGCAAGTTAGCAATCAAAATCTATCGTTTTTTGCTTGCACTTTATGTACTGACCGTTTGAATCATGAAAAGCTAACAGAGGTCCACAATTTTCCCTTTTGCACTTTTCCCTGTAATAGTTTCTCAAGGTGCACAGGAGATATTTAAACTCCTTCCCCACACTTTTGTAGCTCCAAGCGAACTTCCACAACTATTTGCCCAAGTAAGTTTGAGACAATGAGAAATGATGAATGGTACAGTGCATCCTTTTAAATTTCAGTGTTTCAACTGGTTCACCCTACTCTTGAATACTCAGATGGTCACATTGAAATGTTTGGCCAACTATTTTTATGTGGCCAGCCCCTATATTCTTAAATCATCATTCTCTTGTAAATTATTTGTCAGCAACAACTTAAATTGGTAGACGTCTGTTTCTATAGATTTTTGGTATACATTGACGTTTACGTTCAGCCAAGTTTCTTAATTCAATTTCTTATTTTCGCATAGGCCAGGGGTGCAAGCCCATCAGCAAGGAAATCCAAGAGAGTTTTTCAAGTATATGGTTGCATTGTCACTTCTCAAGACATGGTTGAACATATGGATCCTTCAAAGATATTTGATAAAGTAAGTAGGTTCTTCCTTCAGGTTCTGCATATACATATATGAGAAAGGTACATACATAGATGGCATCCCTAGTTTGATCTGTAGCTCTTAATTAACTCCTGTTATATTATTATTCCCCAATGATAGGTATATAAAATGTTTAATGATGGTATCCCTTTGAAGTTAGTAATTTCTTTGGAAAGTTAGCTTATGGTTTCTCTGAATCTGTCCAAACTTTGTTAAAAGGAGATATGCTGATCCTAGGAAACTTCTTTTTCATTATTTCAGGTGGATTATTATGCACATCCGGAGCACTACAGACCTACTTTCCATGAAAAAATAGCACCTTATGCATCTGTTATTGGTACGTGATAAACCATAAATGAAGGCAAACTGTATGAGATCTCCTGTAGAAATAAAGATGTCCAAGTTGATTCTGGTATTGAAAAGCCTGAATAGCAAGAAAAGAAAATGATTATCAATCAGTAATTTATTATAATGCTGATCAACTATATGATTTATCCTTTAACTTACAAAAGTTCCTACATGCACAATTTTCAATTGAAAAGCTGCAGTTCTTTTCTTACTTTTCATTTTTGTGCCAAGTTTGTAATTATCTTCCATTCTTAATGCACTTATTTGGACATCTTTTAACATTTCCACTGATTAACTGCAGTGAATTGCATGTACTGGGAAAGAAGATTTCCAAGGTTATTGAGTACCCTGCAGCTTCAACATCTAAGTAGAAAAGGTTGCCCCCTAGTTGGAGTTGCAGACATAACATGTGATATTGGGGGTTCTATAGAGTTTGTTAACCAAAATACGTCTATTGACTCACCCTTCTTCAGGTACTATTTTTCGTAACTATCTGTTTCACTGCTTAATGGTTTTTCGCGATAGTTGATTTTTCCCTCTATATGCAGGGTTTCCTTCTCTAGTTAGGTAATGACAAAATGGTTATCATTATGAAAGTTGTGTTATTTTTGTAACTCTTGACATCATTATTATAACCTAAAATCAGCCAAAAGTGGACAGGAGGCAACGTAGATAAATGTAGATAAAATTCTTACATAGGGAAGGAACAATAGTTAACTCTCATATTGTTTAGCAAGGAGAAAAGAAATAACCTGACAATGAACTTGATGTTTTGGTCAATTATGTCTGGCAGATATGATCCTCTAAATGATTCTTACCATTATGAAATGGATGGCAATGGTGTGATTTGTTCATCAGTTGATATTCTCCCCACACAATTTGCTAAAGAGGTTTGTTATTATGTTCATTATCTGTCCATTGTTCCAGTTTTTTTGCATGCAATATTAATATTGACTAATTACTTCTCACTAAAATTGGCGCTGACATCATACTGTCCAATCTTATAAAGGCTTCTCAGTATTTTGGAGATGTTCTATCTCAATTCATGCACTCCTTAGCTTTTACAACTGACATCACTAACTTACCTGCGCATCTAAGGAGGGCTTGCATAGCCCATCAGGGAACACTGACACCCTTGTATGAATATATTCCAAGGATGCGGCTCTCTGATCCTGAGTAAGTTTGTTTTTGCTTATTTGTATTTCATCCCTTCTCATCAATATTACTTGCAAACAATCGGTGTGAATTTTCTTTCCAGAGGACTTCATGATTTTCTTTTAACTGCATTTGCTGGGTTCAGTACTGTCTCTAATTTTCGGAACTGAATGAACTGACTATTCAATATATGTGATCTTGAGATCTTGGCTGAAAACTGAAACCCTCGGAACTGAATGAACTGATCATTCAATATATGTGCTCTTGAGAACTTGGCTGGAAACTGAAACCCAAAAGTTTGGCATTTGTAGTTTCAAGGAAAAGAAAAGTGAAGAAACTTTAAGAGGGACTCCATTATCTTGGAAAGACACTTCAAAACAAGTCTTGTTCCTCTGTAATCTAAGAGGGATATACATGAGAAGTAAAAGAAGCTTTAATACTTGGCATAAACATCTGCATATATCCATCTAGATGTGAAGCTTCAAGTCATGAAAGAAACCTATCTGCAAATTCGTGGTCATAAACTAGTATGGCATCTTACTTTAGTCTGTATTTTGTTCGCTGATAAGAACTTTCCTGACCTGCAGTGATAAAGCAGAAAACACAGATTCACACTCAAGTGAAAAGAAGTTCAATGTATCGGTAAGTTCCTTGGTTTAGAGGTTCAGCTAAAACATTCTCGATTTGCATCTTTTAAGAGCAGAAATTCCTCCTTTGTTATGCTCGTTCTGATTATAATTGACAGGTATCTTTAAGTGGTCACCTATTTGATCAATTTCTGATCAATGAAGCTTTGGATATAATTGAAGCAGCGGGTGGCTCATTTAAGTTGGTTAATTGTCAAGTTGGTCAAAGTGCTGATGAATTGTCATTCTCAGAACTCAATGTAAGTAGAAAACAGTTGAGTCAGCTTATTGATAGAAACTTGTAACATTTGCTTAATTATTCTCACTGCATTCTTTCCATGTAGTTCCTGCCAAAGGTAATATGCAACTTTCACCATAATATTTTTATGCTTGAAACAGGTTGGTGCAGATGATGAGGCTATTTTGGATCAAATTATCGATTCTTTAACTTCTCTTGCAAATCCAGATGAAAGCTATGTATCTCTAAGTAAAGAAGCTACTAAAATTTCTTTCAAACTGGAGAAAATTCAAGAGAATTGCATCAAGAAGGAATATGGTGGAAAAAACAAGAATACAATTCTTATCATTGGGGCAGGTCGTGTCTGTAGACCAGCTGCTGAGTTCTTAGCATCACTGGAAAACCTCTCATCTCATGATTGGTACAGAACATGTTGCAATACGGACTTTGAAGAGCAAAATGGCATCCAACTGAATGTTGCATCTCTATATCTAAAGGATGCAGAAGAGGTATAATTATAGTGAAGACAAAAACTCAATAAAAGCCTGTTGAAAGCTTTAGGCTTTCACCATCTACTTTTACTTGGCAAAAACTGTCATTCGTAACTAGGGGACTTTCTCCTCTGTTGGTTTGTGTTTAATTAGCATGAGTATCATCTGAAATAATGCAGACTATTAGTGGAATTCCCAATGCCATGGCAGTTCAGCTTGATGTGATGGATAATGAAAGTCTTTGCAAGTATATTTCAGAGGTAGAATCTTATTTCCAGTTTTTATTGAACAGTTATCTCATAAGAAGAGAATGAAGTAGCTGTACTAGTAGCTTTAAGTGACGATTTTACTTGTGATCTTCTAAATTTGATAGAGAATTCTGTGAATCAACTGGATTATATTGCAGTTATTAAGGATGACCTCCACACACCCTTAATCAGAGAAGCATATTTCTCTGATAGAAGATGCTAGACTTAGGAAGTGAACAGAAATACTAAAGATTCCTCTTTTAATGTATTTGAAAATCCACATAATTTTCAACATAGGGCATTTATCTTTTCTCCAGTGACCATGATAAGAGCAGTATATGTTGATGCTTTGTTCGTACATTTCTTGCTGATGTGCAGGCCGAGGTTGTCATCAGCTTACTGCCGGCTAGCTGCCACGTTATCATAGCAAATGCATGTATCAAGGTAATCTGGACTTCAGGGTGTTAATCATAATCATTAAGTTTGTATCTTACCAAAAGATGTTCGAAAGTATCATGGACCAAATAGTGTTCGAAAGTTTCATGGACTAAATAGTGAATGAAATCCTGAGCCCAGGGCTAATTAGTAATCTACATTTCCTTTTATGCAGCTTAAAAAACACCTTGTTACAGCAAGTTATGTTGATGATGCTATATCTCAGCTGGATGAAGAGGCAAAAGCTGCAGACATTACAATTCTTGGTGAAATGGGTTTGGACCCTGGAATAGGTAACTTTTAATCCCCCGGAGATGTTGATCATTTTTCTGAACCACTTTCTGCTGACATGCTTGACAAATGAACCGTATTTTCTTCAGATCATATGATGGCAAAGAAGATGATAGATGAAGCACATGCACGGAAGGGAAAGATAAAGTCTTTCACTTCATACTGTGGTGGGCTCCCATCTCCAGCAGCAGCAACTAATCCATTAGCATATAAGTTCAGGTATGTCCTGCAACTCTTAAAACCAAAGAAAAGAACAAGTGCTATCTGCCTTTCTCGACTTTTGTCAAAGATAATAGATTTTTGTTGTGGAGGGGAAAGCAACGGCTTCCTGAATGGGATGGTTATAATTTTAAAAAATGCTTGAATTCTCTAGTTTTGATGTCTGTTTCACTTTGGATCATTATGACTCTTCATTTTTTTCTCATATGTAAGCAGTTTCGGAAATGAGAGTCTAAAATACTCTATCGCAGACCAATACATGTGATTGCCATTTAACTTTCCTTTCTGAGCATATAACTGATTTTAACTTTCAGCTGTATTCTTGTATTTCAGTTGGAGTCCTGCTGGAGCCATCCGAGCCGGACGCAACCCTGCAACCTATCGTTCTAATGGTGAAATTGTACATGTTGATGGTAGGCTGTCAAACATGAACC
Source organism: Erythroxylum alaternifolium (assembly GCA_027478495.1). Lineage (NCBI taxonomy): Eukaryota > Viridiplantae > Streptophyta > Magnoliopsida > Malpighiales > Erythroxylaceae > Erythroxylum > Erythroxylum alaternifolium. Next base: position 2,252,818 of record JANIIA010000009.1, on the reverse strand, counting down.
AATTACCACATGCCTAATGGTTCATTTTACACGAACGTTTTGCATAAACCGATAACTCTTTTCTATGTGAAAGATTTTACAGTTTTACTAAAGTTTTTTTTTTAATTTAATTTCATGTCATGGTAATGAATGAAGAGATGTTGACATTTGCATCTTCCAAGGACATTTTGCGTCCTGATTTCAGTCATACTTTGCACAACATACCTGCAGGTGACAGTCTTTATGATTCAGCTGCCAAATTTCGCATATCTCATCTTCCAGCTTTTGCACTAGAATGTCTGCCAAACCGTAACTCATTAGTTTATGGAAAACAATATGGAATAGATGATGAAGCTTCAACAGTCTTCCGCGGAACCCTTCGCTATGAAGGTAAAAACATGCTTTTCACTCTTCAACCATGCTAACTTTTCAGGCCATGAATGTAAAATCTGCAATGGTGGCGTTACTATATTTGGTGATTTCCTTACAGGAGAAATGAAATATAATGTTATATTTGATCAATCTTTTATTCCTGCATTGTCAACCTTAATGGTTCATTTGAAATTGGTCGTAGGATTTAGCGAAATAATGGGGACGCTGGCAAGAGTTGGACTGTTTAATACCGGATACCATCCAGTTTTTGCCAACGGACAGAGGCCGACATTTAAAGCTCTCCTGAATAACTTACTAGGAATTCACAGTGAAGGGCAGGACGAACATGTTCTGGGAGAGAAGGAGATAGCTGAAAGGATTCTGAACCTGGGACATTGCAAAGTTCACGAAATTGCGGTACGGGCCGCCAAAACCATAGTGTAAGAAGCTACTCTAACTTGCTGATTAACAGCAAGCATATTTACCATGTCAAATTGCTTTGTTAGCCTCAAAAAATCGTTTTCAGGTGCCAGAATTTTGTTTATTTATGTTTCCATGCCGATAGGTTTTTAGGACTTCATGAGCAGACAGAAATTCCTGCCTCCCATCAAAGTGCATTTGATGTTACCTGCTTCCGCATGGAACAGAGGCTTGCCTATTCTAACATGGAACAAGTACAGTCCTTCCCTCTGTATCATTCAATTCATTTTCACTTAAGTTGGTGGATTGTTCTTTAGATTTTTATAACAAGAATGCACTTAGATGCTTGTTTTCATTCTCTACTGTTAAACAAGAATATTCATTTTTATTTATAAATAGATTGAATTTATTTAAAGATCGGATAAATAATCAGAATAAAGACAAACCATTCTTAGGTTTTTCTGAAAATAAATTGCAATCAAAGTATGCTTGTTTCATATTTATTATGAATGAAATATAATGTCAAGATTTTGAGCAGGACATGGTACTTCTGCACCATGAACTGGAAGTAGAATACCCAGATGGCCGCCCTGCAGAGAAACACAGTGGGACTTTGTTGGAATTTGGGAAGACAGAAAATGGCAAAACAACCACCGCCATGGCCCTTACTGTTGGTATTCCTGCAGCCATTGGAGTACTGGTACTTTGACACTATCATGCTTCCTGATCACCTGGACATACCATTTGATTACGACTATTAACCTTGACAACTTTTCTCTGCAGCTCTTACTTGACAACAAGATCAAGACAAGAGGTGTGTTAAGGCCCATTCAACCTGAAGTCTACGAGCCAGGTATGTATGTATGTACGTATATGTAGATCCGGTGCTGAATCTTCTGTACTCGATGATCGTTTATGCTTTGTTGTCCTCTTGCAGGGCTACATATCTTACAAGCCTATGGCATCAAGTTCACGGAGAAGGTAGATTGACCAAAAGTGTTGTAATAAATGGCCTTTTCAGGCATAAATAAAAACGGAAATAGGTGAAAAATTCATATTTCCTTTTGACTGTGGGATTGAGATAATGGTTGTATAGAACAGGTTTAACTAGGAAACAAGGACTTCCTGTGAATTGAAATGACTTTCCTTTAGGCTTAAATCTCTGATATTGAAAGCTACACTGCCTAGTTGATTGCGTTTCCTTTCAGTTGATTGTCCTGCTATATTCTGAAACATTAATCTATCTGGTCCTTTTCTCGTATACCTGTTTGGAACTTGTATGATTCCGCATCAAAACTTCATTCCATGTCCCTGATGAAAAGGGACCCACATGGTTTATTTCGACAGAACCAGAGATTTGTGTTATTTGACAATCTCACCAAATAATTGCCACAGTTGGGCAAGCCTGTGACTTATATGATCGGAAAATTTTGGCTGTTAGACTAGAAGATACAATGGAAGCTCAGAACCATTTCACATTAGTAAATTGCCCTGATCCAGTTATCCTTGTCAGCTTGAAACCGTTCTAAACAGACTACTCTTCCCAGTCACGCATACTTCATAAATTCGACAATACTACTTGTATTGGATGAAGTAAATTGCAGGACCTACCGGTTGCAAGGGAAGAAGCAAAATAGAAAAAATCCTTATATCACCTATCTGCTTATGCTGGCTGCAGAGCAGACGATGCAGGATTGATGCCTGACAGCCAATTGTGTCGTATATCTGAGTTGACACTGGTCAATAATATTAAGATCGAGTTCCCTGTTATCTTTCTAAAACCTGAGAGAACCAGGTAGCAATAACTAAGAAGATTATCCAATCATCGATCCACAAACACACACAGAAATAAATCAAAATCTTTCATTTTTATTTAATGATTAAGAGGTACTTCAAATGAGACCTGGAACTTGGAAGTAAATTTTCAATCAAACAACCAGAATTATCTGGCAGTGAAAAGACAAACTACAGCGGTGAAGTTACCTTGCCTGCATTTGGTTTAATGACCACTAATAAAAAATATTTGTCCAGTCTCTCCAATATCACATTTTTGCAATAAAAGAATTGGACAATTCTCTTACTCTCCTTTTTCCTGCTTCAAATAAACACAGAAATATATGAGCTCATTACCTACTCGTAATGATGCATTAGAGCCTTGATCTGCACCTCCAGAAAGCAGTAGTATGTCATTGGCTGATCTTTTTCAACACTAACCATCAACGTTTGGGGATCGGAGTAATATACATCTAACCGAACAGGCCATCTGTTGTCCGGTCTCACCACAAAAGAGTTGTCGACTAAAGAATCCATGATTCTAGATTTAGCTCAACTTGTTGCCAGTTATGCACTCTAGTTACCAAAGGATGCTGATCAACTGAATCTGTCTTGCACCAAGGGTATGAGTTTTCGTAGTCGAATAGTAAAACCCGGATTCCAGCTTCTGCACACTCAATGGCATATCTTGGGTTATCATCAATCAGCACCTTTGCACCTAATGACCTGTTAGGTAAAGTTTAGATAAGCTTGCTGGACAGAACAATTCTACGCCAAATAATAATCATACAAGAGCTAGAAGCGTAAAAGTCCTCAAAAGGCAGAATATACATGGATTTAATATTTTATTTTTACTTATTTGATTAGTTTTCATCAGGTTTTCCTATTTAGGTTAGATCGAATTTGCTGGCCTAACCTTTTTTCCGTACATCAACTTATGACAGTGAAATTAATTCTATGGTTACAGTAAAAACTCAAGCAGAATATAAGATAGAGAAACAAAGGTAGAAATCTTTAAAGCATCTTAGCAAAATTGGAAAGATGCAAGGGACAACCTGCATATTTCTGACTTCGGTCTAGACTGTCCATCTAGTGCAAAATGATTTCCAAAATGAATCTCTTCAAAAACTCCTGGATAGTGCTTCTCCAACCACTCAATTGTATGATCCTTGATGACATTTTGCCGGGACCTATACACACAAGAACTGTGTAAATGCCAGTCATGTCATAGTACTTGAGGATTTGCAATATACTACGGATACATACGTTACAACTGATAGTTTGCAAAATCTAGACAAATTATCCAGAGCCCTCTGAGCACCTGGTATTGGATGAATCCCAGTCTTGAAATACGGTGTCTTAAAGAACTCATGGACCCGAATATCAGCTGAAACAGAAAGAAAACCATCATTCTGAAATAATTCCTCACTACTCCAAATAACTTCACAAGATATTTGCCACAAACAGATCTCTTGTCCAAAATAAGCAAAATGAAGTGAAGCCTACACTTGAATGAGAAGATTATTTTGCACAAATCCATTTTCAAAAAATTACAATCACAACCAAGACCTTCATCATTCTCCATTATGGTGACCATCTAACATGGCAAATATAATATGCAACTAAAGGAAGGGGCATGTTATACTTTTCCTAGTCACTCAATTTATCTCAGAGATTGGCTTCCCAATAAGCACAAAGATTTATGCATATCAAATCAACTCTAAAGATGAATTCCTTACAGATCATCCAACTTCCAAATGCTGAGTTTTATCAAGACAAGGGATCCAAAACACAGGAAAGAAATAGTCCACATAGACGGCCTAATTCTAAGACATGAAGGACCATGAACAAACCTACAATAAATAGTTAACACAGACTTGCAAAGAAAGTACTGTGAAGTAACATGGCGAACTAGCCTCACAACTCAATGGAAAGCTGGGCCTAAACAGAGCTGGTAAGGGAAACAAAATATTTGAAGCTGAAACTTAACCAAGCTTAGCAAGTTGAAGAGAACAATCAAAGCAATATATGAGTATAGTGATACCTTCATCTCGGGAACACTTCCATATCTGTAATAAAGAATAAGCCAGAATCAGAATGCAAAAACGGAAGAAAACCTTGCTTCAAACAACAGAAGAGTGTAAACTGAAAAGAGAACCAACAAGTTAAGACTGAAAATGCACATGTAGAACCAAACCTTCACACTTGGGTAACCAGAATGTAAAGGCCTCTAGATGGTTTAGAAAAAGACAGTGAAAGTCTTAAAAGCAAAAAACCATCTCTCAAATAATATAAAAGTGCTAACTAGACAGCCAATTGTGGCCACAGAATAAAATTTTGGAATATGGTTCAGATTTCAGAATTATTTCAGCAAGTTAAAAACATGTTATCTGAACTTAATAAGCATTGCATGACTTCTCATATTGGGGGCATACAAAGGCATTAAAGAAACACAGAATCAGAAGAGTGTGTGATAAGAAACGAGTCTAACAGTCAGCTATAGAGTCCTTTAAGGCAGATTTCACAGCTCAAAGAGTCGAATGCATGATCTTGATGTCAAAGTATAACTACAAAAACTCGTTTAACTATCTCCAGTGACGAATAAAACAATTAAATAATCATAACCAAAACTATCAATTGCAAGGAAACTATTTTGAGGATTAGTGCTAGTTGCAACACTCCAAGGAAAATATGTTCGTTGGCCGAATAACAATATTTCTAAACTCAAATAAATTTTAGTTTTATATTTTTAAGCGCCACCCAACTGATCAGTTTCACTTTCGTCATTCATTCGTGGCTCAGAAATTCCACATACACAGAAACAACTCCATTAGCTAGCAAGGAATAATGAATGCAACACCTTGAAGAATTCATAGACATGATACTCCGATACTTCATGATTTGAAGAATAGCGATCAGCAATAAATCTGTTTAAAGCTGATAAGAAGTTACCCAGAACTGCAAACAAAGCACGAGAAAGAACTCATATCAGTATAGTAGCTATAATCCCAAAATGAAAAGAATGCAAATCTTCAGAGATTTGCCTTATTCAAGAGATTTACTAAGCAAGCATTTCTCATTATTGATGCAACACAAGGAAAATATTTAAAGCTAGTAGCTATATACCCTCATCAACATCAACAGCAACCATAACTTTTTCTGTCAAAGTATAGTCCTGGAATGCAAGAGGCATCCCTCCTTGGCGCGCCGTGTGACCATTAATCAATCCAACACTTGTGCAGCTGTCTTCTAATCGAGCCTCCACATCACGCACTGACTGATGGTGAGGAGTTAACACGTGAGCTCTCTTGTCATCATTAGCCTTATGGCTATCAGAGCAGCATTTTAGTGTCAATCCAACACCTCCATTTGTCCTAAATCCAAGACTTCTCACAAGAGAAACAATATTTCTCGAAGAAAACGGCGACAGCTGAGGCACACTGTGAAATCCTTTGAAGAAAGGATCGTTTCGGGTTAAAGCTGCCATGATCATCTGGCGGCGGTAAAGGGTATGAAGAGAATAGGTCTGGTTGATTAGCAGACGTAAAGTCCGTTGCCTTCTAAACATAACGATGGCTCCCCTCACACCATGAATACCCAGAAACCACACAAAACCCCAGGACGAAAAAAGAACTATCCGTTTATCGTCCCAGGTATAAGAAAAGATCAACCTTTTAAGTACTAAATAGATCGACCCACCAAAATATGCAATGCTTAAAGCTTCAAACTTTGGATTAGACAACAAAACTGGAATACAATCCCAACGGGTAAAGAACCAAAATTGATGCACCCAAAGTAAATTGTAACAAAAGCATCACAAAAACTACGGCTTTTCAACGTGCAAAACTCCGAATATCCGTTATCTAGAATAACCAAGCAAGCTTCAACCTTTCAATACTAATAAGGAACAAAAACCAATGATTTCTACTCCAACAAGAACAAGAAAAAGAAATAAAAAACCTTGAACTAAAAAGCGGAAATATGCTTGGATATGCGGAGAACCTACCAATTATTTGATAGATCAAAGGTAAGGACAATAAGTTTCTCTCAGAAGGAGAGGTAAAGGTCTCGTGCGGCAGTTTTCATATGCTCCTGAAACTACATTAGATGTGCTTGACTTTGGGAAGTGTTTTTCAAGTCTATATATATATATATATATGGTTTTGGCTGCACTAATTATGGGTTTAAACCCGATTAATTTGCCTAAATTTTCGAACGATCATGCTCAAATTCTATAGGTTTCAGCCTCTATGTTTCTTGCCTTTTCTCTGTTTTTCGGTTTTGGTGTCAATTATGTGAGTTCTATTGCTTTATGATCATCAATCGGATTGCTGCTTGATATATAAGCCCAGTGATAAAAATCTGCTTTCCTTTTCGTTTTAACGTCTCCCTTTCGGTCTCAACAACCACACCCCCACGACACCACCACCTCCATCTTCATCTTCATCTTCATCTTCATCTTCATCACGTGTTAAACTTAAATATAGCAAACTGGGGCAAGTGGAGTAGCCTCCTTAGAAAAGGATAAATCGTGATGACCTAAAACAAATATTTAATTTATTATACCGGAATCATACTTGGTAACGGATAATTGGATTGAACAATCATTGCATCACTACAAAGAAAACTGAAAATTGAAAAATGAATATATATAATATTAGTTAATTATTATATATTTAATAAATATATTTCATAAATTAAGATTCAAGTAAATTTATTTTTAAAAAATATTTTCTATCAATAGAGTCAATCTTGAAAAGCAAATTATCATATTCATGTCTTCAAACCCTAGACTTTTTTATTGACTTCTTTTAAAAAGTTTAAAACTTTAAATTAATTATAAAATAATTTAAATGATTAAATTATATTTATCACAATTAAAGAATATATGTTTTATTGATAATAAATTATATTATAAAAAATAAACATTTTATATTTTTATAAATTATTAAAATAGAAAGAATGGTTCTATTTTGTTTTTCTGTTGTAATTTTTAGTTTTTATTTTTTATTTTTTTTATTTTTCTTTCAAATAAAAAATTCTATTTATATATTTTTATTATTGATAATAATTATATATTAGATAAAACTTAAAGATAAATTATTTTTAATTTAAAATTTTATTTTAATCTCTTATATAATATTTATAATAAATTATCAATAAAAATTATTTTATTTTATTAAAATAAATAATCTTAAAATTAATATTTATTTTTAATATATTTTAATTATTAAATCAAAATTTATTTGAAGTTCATATATTTTGAAGATACTTTAAAATTAATTATATTTATTAATAATTGTTAAATTAATTTTATTTAATTCAAATAATTAAATAAATGATTGAATTAAATTATTCATAATTTTATTAACAATTAATTTAATTAATTAAACATATAATATTAAATTAAATTATTCATAATTTTATTAATAAATAATATATTAAATAATTAAATAATATATACTTAATTGATGGTAAATCTGATTATAAAAACATAAAACAAAAACCACTTTTTATGATTTTTCATAAAATTTAAAAACGTAAAAAAACCATAATAAAAAACTAAAACTAAAAAATCAAGGGGCTATTTTGTAAAATTAGAAATTAACGCTAAAATCGTGTTTGGTTAAACTTGTTTTATATTTTGTTTTTAAAAATAAAAAATGGCAACCATTTTACAAAAACGTAAAAATCATGTTTTCGTGTATTTTTCAAGCAATTTTTTTCACAAAACAACTTTGCATCGACTTCATCTTTTGCATCTTCAACAGTGATGCGATTTCTCTAGGTTTGTTTTCGTATTTGTTGCTTGTATGTGTTTTCGTATCTGTTGTTTGACTTGCTACTATTGTTAATTGTGTTCATCAACTTCTCTTCTGATGATCTTCGTCTTGACAAAAAACAAGAAGAAATGAATTAAAGAATTTAGTTTTAATTATGCTACAATACCCATACACATGTTACTGCAGTATATCTCTATTATTCACTTATTCTATTTCTGCGATTTCTCCACGTATCTGTTGCTTGTGTGTGTTTTCGTATATGTTACTTGACTTGCTATTGTTGTTACTTGCGTTCATCGCTTCTCTTCCAATAATCTTCGTCTTGACAGAAACAACAACAAGTGAATTGAAGAATTTAGTTTTAATTATGCTATAATCACGTGCACATGTTATTGTAGCATATCTTTGTTATTCACTTATTTTGTTTCCTTTTACTTTTCTATATATAGCAGATCACGACAAGCATATCCACCATTTGCAACTTGTGTTGTTTAGTTTGTGGTTTTGTTGTTAAGTTTGGGTCATGTTGAGTAGTTGCATGAGGAGAAAAGTTATGATTTTCATGTCACTGGCAAACCAGAACGTGGTAGACTTAAAAATGGTTTGAATTAGATTCATGGCCATATTCCAATTGCCATAAAAGTTAAAGAAGGTATAAAGACAACATTTAGGAGTTTGTGGCTGTTAGCGGTGTGACCTCAACGATGGCAAAAAGTGTAGTAGACTTCTTATTAGAATATTTAAAAAGGGAACTAGGGAGGGATTTCCTTCTCTTATTTCTCTTGTCCATAACATCATCATACTTTTTGTGACCATCAATACTTCATGTTTGCTCATTGTTTTCTCTTTATTTCACTGGTAGGTGATATGTAAAATTACGTCAAATCATGGAAATTTGAGCCATTTCTTGTTGTTAAAGGTAATTAATGCTTCTCAAGCTTTCCAACTTGTGACCTTTTTATGCATTATACAAATACAAGCTAAGAATACGAGAGAGGGAGATACCGTATAAGAGGTGGAATTAACTTTGGTAAGGAGTGTTGCTTGAGTGAAGTTGCAGATGTTAAAGGCTCTTTGGTTTTAGAAAATGTAGAGGTTGTAGTCATACTGGTGTCAAAAGACTTAGAAGAATATGGTGAGAGGTAGATAAAGAGAAGGAATGTTAGTTGGTGTCTAAACAAAGTAAGTAAATCATTAAACACTGGAGTATAAGGACTTATTGATGTAATCTCCTACGTGAACAATGGGTTTTTCTACTCTGAAACACCATCTAATTGTTTTGTACATATGTATCTATAAAAAAATAAAAAAAATAATTGAGGAAGAGAATTTGGGAAAAGCTAGACAAGACACAACGAGGTAGAGGAGGTCCTCTGAAACCAAATACTTGTTCAAATCAGATGTTGACGATTGTACCAATCAAGTGTTGACGGAAATAAGTACCCGTTTAATCTTATCTACTTTATCCTTCATTGACTTTTGTGGGTTTTTTTTTCTTTAAGTGATTTTTTAGCCGTTGTCCCATATTCTCAAGTATGTTTTTCTTTTACACCTTTATTCTTTTGCTATAAAATCAAATTTACACCTTTATTTTTATTTTATCATTTACATGCACTTGTTTGCAGTCTAGCATTTAATATGTTTGTCTCGTGTTTATTTTGAACCATGTTTAGCATCTAATACTTTGTAGAAATTGTTGCGATTGATGTCAGTTATATGCAATTACATTTAGTGATGGAAAGTTTGAACAATAAGAACGATTTCAATGATCGTATGGAAATAAATGAAAAAGATGGGGTATAAAATGATACCATATAGATGTATTTAATCTCCTTGATGGTTGGGGGGTATAGAATGATACCATAGATATGTATTTAATCTTCTTGATGATTGAAGAGGTGAAGAAGGGAAATCGAACGCATATTACTGTTATATATATGGTATACATCTTCTTATTTTGTTTTGGAATATTTATTATTAATTGGACTTATAAGATATTAATTGGATGATGATAGCTAATTATGTATCTTTGTTTTACTTGGATTCAAAAAGCTATTGAGGATAATCTTCTAGTTGTGATAGAGTTTTATTTCTAATTGATGTGTATCTTGGCAAGATGTTGTGTGGATCATGTGACAAAAGAGGGTGCTGAACGAAGAACTCAAGGCAGAGAAGACATCTTGCATGATGAGTTGGTATGTACCTATGGTTGTGTTCTGTTGATATTCATTTTTGAAAAATTGCCACAAACGTGGGTGAATGGCTTACTTCCAATTGAGTTCTTCATGCAACCTAAGTCTTTGTTCCTGGATAGGATTGTCTCATGTTGGCTACAGTGATTTGTGATAAGAGACGAAGTTGATTTTGAGTGGATATTGTGTTCTCTTTTAGTCTTCTTGTCGTTGATTGAAAAATGGAGTGTAGCTTATTTCAATTGGAGTTTCACACAATCTGGGCAACAAATTACGACTATTCAGTTGGTGAACAATTTTCATATATGTCTTGAAAGGATTAGTTGTTCCTTTATATCTCAAATATTTTCGTTCTTGTTCTAATTTATTTCAATTACTTGAGTTGTTCATTTATTGTCTCTTTCATTAAAAGTTGAGTAAAATCTTTTATTGAGGTTAACACGAGTCGATTGTGTTATTGGGTGTGAAAAACTTTCACGAGAAGTGAGGTTGAGAGATAGTGTCAAGGGTTGGGTGATGTCTACTTTGTAAAGCCTTAAGTAAATCTATTGTATGTCGGTGAAAGTATTTAATCTGGGTGAGGGCCCCGCAGACTAAGCAAGGTGCGTCGAACTGCGTTAATAAATCTCGATGTTAATTTATTTTTGGTTCTTTAAATTTTTTTGATTTTTTTGTTTTCTAGAAACGAATCGAAAAGTTTGCGAAACTACTACCCCCTACGGCTTGTTTCAATTGGTATCAGAGCGGGTCACCGAATCAAAACTTGGTACATTAAGTTGGTACAGATCCGAGTTTCGCAATTATGGCCATAAGATAAGAAGCATCAATTATCAGGCCACCACTATTGGACAGTTCCAATTATCCTGTATAGAAATCACATACGAGAGTCTTTATTCAGGCATAGGGAACAAGAGTATAGAACTTGGTGTTATATGGTTGGATACATCCAATGATTACTGACGATAAGGGAGAGACAGTTCTAAAATATCCATCTGAATGGACAAGAGCCGAAGAAGAGATGACACTTGAAAACTCACAAGCAATGCATGCAATTTTCAGTGTTGTTGATGAAGGACACTTCTCAATGATATCGGCCTGTGAGTCGGCTAAAGAAGCGTGGGATACTTTGCAGACTATTTATGAAAGGTTCAAATCTGTGATAGCGTAAAAAATACAGATGTTAGTTGTGAGGTTTGAA
>JANIIA010000009.1:2203404-2220601 GCA_027478495.1 Erythroxylum alaternifolium | reverse complement strand
GCCTTCAGACTTATACGGTGAGATGTTTTGTTATTGGCAAATCTAATAAGACAGTTGACGCAGTCCATAAAACAATCCCCAACAACCTGGTCAAAGTGCTCTAAGATAACTGCACATGTACATAGCATTAGGTGTGATAAATATGCAAGGACAGAAAAAACCAAGAGCATTATAAGAAGTGCTGTACCCTGTTCAACATTTTCAAAGGCATTTTCAACAATTGACTCCAATTCATCATCAGCAGCAGCTGTGAAAATCATGAAGACACTACGCCATCCAGACTTTATGCTTGCAACTTTAGATTTTATCATCTGCAAAGGCATCAACCAATTACCTCCCTGATATTGATGTAACAGCTTACTAACAAAGATCTATTTTCCGCAATAAAACTATAAAAGTAAATAAATGAAACAAAGTCCAGCAGAACAAATACACATACTTGAACGATGCAGTCAACAATTAAGCTCCTTATGGATTCACTTTGACTATTCCGCATGATAACGACAAATGGTTTGAGAATATCATTCTGGAAAGTGAAATTGGCAAGTTCAGCGCGTTCCAAGTATTTCATGCCAAGCTGCCTCAGAGAATCAATGGCATACATGGCGATTTTCTCATCATGATGACTACCAGCAGAAATAAAATGATTTGCAAGGACAGACCAAATTCTAGCCCAGACCTGAAAAATAAATTAGCAAAAGTCCCAAGCTTTTAGAATTCAATCATTAATCAGTAAGACATGATAGTGATTGTCCCTTCAAACATGCAGCTAGAATTTCCTGCAAATTTAAATTACTCAGTATACCATTTGAGTGCCTCAGGGGACAAAGATTGAAATAAGCAGACAATGAAAAGTATACTTTGGTAAAGCCTGTAGCCATCCACTGGTCCAAACACATAAGAATACCACATGTAGGTACAACCACAAATGTGAAAACCTACCTATTGCCTTAGTGCTTTATCCATACCAGCAAAAACTGGATATAGTAAAACAGGAATAAGGGGCCTATTATATCAATGTTACTCACTTGACAGTAAAAACTCTTCTTATTTAATCAATTTGAGCCCTTTGAGCTTCAGGATTCATAAGACTAAACTTAACACTTATGCCTAAAGGAGTCCCAATTACAATGCTTAGGGAAATTGAAAAAACTTAACAGTTATGCCTAAAGGAGTCCCAATTACAATGCTTAGGGAATTTGAGCTCAGGCCTCAGCATGCTGTAACCACCAAAAAGGGGTTATCTCTGACCTATCTATGCCTTTTCACCTAGTAATCCTTCCTCCTTATTAAATAAGGCACGAAACCTGAATGAAGCTACTGGATGTAAAAGGGGAAAAAAAAAACCAAGATATTTGGTTGTCAATAACAGCTATGATAAAGCAATGGTTGCAAAACCTGAATGAAGCTACTGGATGTAAAAGGAAACATTTACCAAGATATTTGGTTGCTCAGTAACAGCTATGATAAAGGAAATACCATTCGAATACGAGCCATATTGTAATAGCTGATCTCGACAAGTTTTTGCAAACTGAACACGCGAGCAGGAGTCTGTTTTAATTCTTCTGCTGATACACCACATAGAGCATTAAAGAACTCCACCACAGAATCACTGGCTAATTTCACACTATTGACAAAAACTTGTTCAGCAGGCTTTCCGGCCAATTCTCTAAGGGATTGAAGAACAGCATCCCTGGAAATCTGGTTTGAGCCATGCATAACAGTTGCAGCAATAGCAGGAGTTGAAGTGATGAATTCAAGCCGAGATACACATTCCAACACCGCATTCCATGTATCTTGAAGGGAATCAGCTTCTAGGTCACATAGTGTCAGCAGGGTTCGCAATGCTTCAACATTTTTGCTGCGCATTTCCTTTGGAGCATGCAAGAAAGTAAATCTGCCAAAAGAATATATAAGTTTAATGACCACGGCTGCCTAGAAGATGAAACCAAGCATCTACTGTGTTCAAAAATAACCAAAGCTAAAACTTAATTGGCCCAATTAGTTGAAAAATGAAAAATGAAAAACAAAAGATATGGGGAAAATAGAAAAGGAATTAATAGACAAACCAAGCAACAAGAAGGAATAAGAACAACGTAATTTGACAAAAACAATGATGTTCATAAAGGATCTTACCTGATCAGAGATGTTAAAAATGCATAGCGCATTGTATCCATTCCTAAAACGTGTGTAATGTGTATTCCAGCTTTAAATCCCTCCATACAAAGAACAACCCTTGGTTTATTTTCACCTTCCTCCATGGTGACAGAGAAAGTAGCAAGCAAAGGCCACCCTACTGCTTCAACCATGGGCCTTACTATTTTAATTTCTTGTACAGTATGGAAAACTCCTCTTCTTGCTCCTTGATGACGGAATATAGCCTGTGTTTGTTTAATTATGGCTTCATTCTCAGACTTGGCATCATTTGATGACTTCCTTTTCGGTAGAGCCAGATTCAGAATATTGACAAGGCCACCTCTCTCTTCACCTTCTATCTTTCGTCTGCTACTTTTTCCAATCCCAACTGGGTCATCCTTCATTTTTATTTCTTCTTTAACAATGGAATCATAGATCTCTTCTAGAAGATTTGTTGGGGCACTATCTTCGGCATTATTCATGGCATTCATACGCACAAAATCTGACTTTGACATTTTGGGCCACACCATTGGATTATGTGCATCAGTATTCAGCATGATAACTGCGTATGCAAGAACATAGGCAGTATCTGCATTTTTGAAGAGGCCTGGATTATTGGCACAATATCTGCAAGAGATAAATATTATGAAGGATAAATTCCAGGTAGCAGAAGAAGAGGCACACTATCAATTACAGGGTATGTTGTCATAATGAACCGATCAGGCTGCTAATGCCAAAACATGACAATCACCAAATAAATTTTTGGGAAGTCAAAAGGAATCAGTTTCCAATCCCTATAATAACTGAAAGTACTACATCTAGTAGACCACGCTCTTCTCTGTCTTTCTTGATGCGAGGACTATGATATTAGCTCTTTTGTAGTGAAAAGGTTGTTTGTCCAGCAGCAGCACAAGTTGGATTGAAATTCGGTGGATTAGATTCGCCAGTAGTTTTTAAATATGTACCTAGTTCTAAATAATATAGTGATTCACCATTATCTCTTTAGTTACTAAGCAGTGTCCAATACACAACAAAGTGCTGTCCCTGGCATCCGCTTATTTGCCTATCTAATGGCAGTTCCTTCCTATGCATCTCTCCTCCTAAAAATCAACACAATCAAATATCACAAGGAGGAGAAGATAAAATTTTAACCTTAAATGTTTGCATGTGTCCTGATATGTTGTTAGTCAAAATACCTTTAATTGAAATAGAATATAAGAACCATGTCAGATGATCTTATTTCTCCACATGAAGAATTGCTAATTCTACCACAATGGCAAAAAACATTAATTGGAGAAATTTCAAGATAAATCACCTTATTTTTGCTCCCATTTGAACTACGTGGAATTAGTTAGATCCTTCCACACAGATTAAGAGAAGACTCAACTTAAGCTAAGCCTTAATCCAAGCAAAGATATTGGACATTGTAAGTTTTGATATACAGAAATCAGATTCAAAGCCGATGATGTGCACATGAAAGTGTCCTATCTAATGCAGTTAAACAACCTAATTTAAGAGAATTCCAAAAGTATTACTTCTTTTCAGCTCTAATACTTCTTCTGATGTTAATTTTTTTTCCTCTTCTATCTCTTCCTTTTTTGTACAGCAAGTAAAATCACGCAAGTGATGCAATTTGAAAAAGGAAACATGTAATCAGTAATCAGTAATCACAATTGTCAAGCAGACTAATTAAGTTTGCATCATAACACAAGAAATGTAACATGCATAAGAAGTAAATGGTTCATAAGATTTTACAGTAAAACATATAGTTTATGTCTAATATAGGCATCGCTGCTAGGCAATTTCAACTTCGATACACATGCCACCTGCTTTACCTTTCAGCAAACTTCTCCATGATACGATCAATCTTTTGAGCTTCTCCAGGAAGTCTGAACCCTTTAAGAAACTCACGTATTGCCGAATCAAACTTCATTCTGGAAAAGTCCATGGAGTCTACATAAGCGTGCATGACAGCAAGGGGAAATTCCTCATGTTGGCCCAAGTAGTCCCCAATCATAGCCTGAAAACTGTCTAGGTCAAACAGACAAACTCAACCTAAAATATTCACTTAAACAAAATAGTGTTCCACCTTATCCAAAGTTGGAGTGTTTCTTAGAAACTGTGCAATTGACACAGGATTACTTTCCACCAACTTATTTGATATCAGATACTCTATGCCCTTCACTGGCTTCCTGTTGAACTGCAATATAATAGTATTGTAAGTCCCTCTCCTCCTTAACCATGCCTTTCCTATAACAAGAACCATAACAAAAATAGACAATCAGATGTCAAGTAATAAAGATAACACTATCACCTCCAAGACAGCAGCTTCCAATGTAGATTTATGAGCCTTCACTTTTTCAAAGTTACTGGGCTCATCTTCTCTGGTTTTTGTGTCAGCAGATTCTCCAGCCATATCATATTCTTCAAGTGACTGAATGCTTTTATTCTTCCTAAGAGATTCTTTGCACAACTTCTCCCAATCAACCAAGGACTTTATCACATTAACAAGACACTGAAAAATTCCAAGAATCAGAAGTTATCCAGCATCTAGGCAAAATGCACGTAGAATTTTGGTTTTCAAGAAGCAGCAGCCAATACATAAACCTACCTGAAGTGAAGAGCCTTTAATTAAAGTAGCCTGTGATAAAGCAACAGAATTTGGATCAGCACTCTGAGTCCCTTGAGCAATTTTTGATAGTGTTGTAACCTACACATTAAGCCCAAAAATTCGTGTTATGTTCACAACAATTTTTTTCATTACATTCAACACAAAAATATGAACCACGCAAAAAGGTTCTAAATACCATGCGTTCAAACAAGTTGGGTGCCTCAAGACCACAGTCGTAGTTCACATACACATCAACTAGCATCTGTGGATCCTTGCAGACTTTCTCAAGCATTCTGCGAATACATATGCAGTAGATTATTCAATACAAGAAAAGAATAATAAGGCAATGATACATAAATAGCAAAGCAATACATTCCAACTAACAGCCGCATCTAATCAATCAGGATGTAACATTATTACCGAAGAACACTCATTTTTTGGTTAACTTCAGATCCATCCAAGCATCGTAACACTATCAATGGAAAGAACACACCAATTTCTCCCTGAAAATGTTTTGTCGTGATAAATTGTTAAAAATGGACCAAACAAAAAAAAAAGCAAATAACTACAAAGGAAAACTATCGTGATAGAACAACTGTAACAAACTGTTAAAATCAGAGGCATACTTTAAGACTTTCCCTGAATCGCAACAAAAGCACTGAGAATATTCCTGTTGCATGCTGCCACAGATTTAAGACCACATCAGATGCTAGCACAATAGAGTGAGGGTGGGGACAACCTGCATACTATTGATAAATCGAGGAAGAAGATGAAAGACTAAATTCAGCAACCTGAAATATTACAGATGACTGTGAAACTGAAGCGCGTAACAAAGCATATGAAAGATATGCTTTTACTGAGTCAATGAAATGGAAGTTTTTCGTAAATGAATGGCTGACTCCTTCCAACAATCCCTGTAACAAACAAGCCACAAACCCTCACATGATAAGCATACTTCTAGATCTAGTGATTCTTTCCCAGCATTGATTTCTTACATTACTATGTTGATAGTGTTAAAGGTTTAGTAATTTATCACGTATTATCAAGAAGAAATCAAGAACTTCATAAAATATACCTGCAGAAGCTCTAGAGACAAAATCCGTGTCTTTGTGGTAACTTCATCACTATCTTCCTTCATGCCCATCTGACAATTATATCAGAAAGATACTATAAAGGCAGCTCAAAAAAACATCAAGCTCTTAAGCAAATACTCCAAAACCAACCTTGCAAAGGGTGCGGAATACCAATAAAGCATCCCGTTGTCCAATGTCCATGCTCTCAAGGTCAATCCCTCTACAGGTGGCCATTGCAGTTTCAGAAAAATCACAATAATCATAACAGACTAAAGAAGCTACTGGCCTACTAACTATCGGTACCTTGTGATCTTTTTACCATCCTCAATGTGCACAGCTTTGTCAAGAACGGCTTCCAAACCCTATATAACATCAAAGTACAACCTTAGGACCACAGCAACAGAAAGGCACAGTCAATATACTTAGAACAGCATGCATTAACTACTATAGGTGTGAGCTACATAAGTAAGCCATTTTTCACCATTTTTATGCTCCAAAACCAAGGAAAGGTATGCAACAGAGTCCAAAAGTGCACACATTTTTTGTTATCTTCAGTTTATTTTTCTTCTTTTTACGATGAGAGGTGTGTGATTAAATAAATTTAAAACATCATATTAAAGGTTAAACCTTGATATCAGCACCACCAGCTAGATTATGAAGCTCTTCAACAGATGCAAGAGAAGTCTCTTTGACCTGGTTAAGAGCACCTCTCAAAGTGATTGCTTCGTCACTTTTGTCAGCACTACTAGTTTCTTCGACTATTTCATTTGATTTCTCAGATGTAGCACTTTCTGTGTTCCCAGAAGAATTAGAAGAACTTGAAACCTGAGTTTGCTGCCCATATGATTAGATTAATATTAATTAGCATGAATAAGAAGGAAAAAAACTATTGCCAATAATAAGCAGAAATAGACATAATAAACATTCATACAGGACTAGTTTCCATTCTCCTGAATACAATACTGATCATCTGAGTTAACATTGCCTTTGAAGTAGCTTGATTTATAGGGCTTTTGCTGCACAGACAGCCGTGAAGAATGAGTTTAACCTCAAGTTAAGACTGTTCACATAGATTGTTGAAGTAAAGAACCTGTGAAGAGCAATATTGTAGCATATCCTGATAACTCCCAGCAAAGGTTCCCCATGTACTGCACTTACAGCAGGTATTTCAACAGTGAATAAGCAGCTTAACAAGAAAATTGGGAAAAGAAGAATCATAAATCCACAAAAACTTGAAAAATACATGTGGTGGCATTTGCATGCACAATTAGATACTAATCATGCCTATCCAGAAACATCAGGTTTGGCCTATGCTCATATAAATAATTTAGAAGAGAGACTGCAACTTTATCAAGCACAATAATGTAAAATCCAACCTTACTAACCAACAAGCCACAATAAGAAGTACAACGGCTAAGTTTGCCGATGGAGAAACGTTTCACCTCTAACACGGCAATACACTATAATTAGGAAACAACACTTCAACTCCTAAATGACTCTGTAATGTGATCATGGCCAGAGAACACAACAGCATCTTATTGGGAAGACTAAAGATTAAAGTATTGACCATGACCTATAGACAAATACATCTTTTTTCGACTATCAAGCCACCTGCTATTCATACCTCTTTATCTTAGCAGGTCACAGGTACGCTTGTAACTTGCACTTATCTCAGTATGTATTACTTTGAAACTGGACATACAAACTTATTAAGAAACAAAAAATTCTTCCAGCTGTTTACCATTCTCCTGACTTCCTTTAGACCTTCAAATTCCTTTGCTGATTGATAATTCCAACCTCCTCAAAATTATCAAAGTTTGCAACCTAGGTCTGCCATTTCTTCTGTTGAAGTGTTCTCAAATCCATATGTTCAAAACAATGCCATTATTCCTTTTAAAACAACCTTCCATTGTGGACAATCTGCTGTGCTTATCCTTTTAATCCTATCACTAAAGCCCATATCTGCTTTACACATACAGACAGATGTGCTCACATCTATACATACATACATATAGGAGGTCACTCTTAGTAATCAACGTTGACAGCAGAGAGCAATACCTCTGAACTTTGTAGATGCTACTGCTGTCAGAAGTACTTTTAACACTTGTAGAATCGTGCTGCAGATGGTCATCAAATTAAAACAGAAGAGAAAAGAGAATGTAACATGAAATGAAAAGTACTTCAGAACATATACCTATCAGGGGCTGAATTATCAATGCATGCACAGACCATATTTAGAATGTCTGTAAACAATGGGACATTTTTACCCCCCTCTAAACCAGGATCTCCCTCCAGGTGATCATATGCAATGAGTTTCTGCACTTATAGAAGTAGATGAAAGGAATTAGCTGTCCCGTACAACAACAGTGATGGCAATTGTTTCTAGAATAACTAATGGGTTTTGAGAAAGACTTCGGCTTTCACTGCCCAGCATAAGGATCTGGTGCAAAGTAAGCATGTTATGAATTAATAACAATAACGCAAATCACATACATGTAGACAATCCAATGCAAGGTCAAGAATTTTTAAGTTCTTCGTTTCAAATGCAAGACGGAGTGGACTCAAAACAAGCTCTGCTTCAGCTGCTTCTAAGGTGCACCCCGCATTAGCTAATGCAGTTGTTATATTTCCCATGCCTACTGGTTTACCAACATGCTGCACATCTCCAGAAGCCTGTAGATCTGCTTGTGACTCATCTGATTGCATTTTCACAGCTCCATTGTCAGCTTCAAGTGAACTGCAAACTCCAATAGATTTACAAAGGAATGATATCAGAGGAAATTACATGTTAATTTTACCATCAAATGGTTACTTCAGTAAAGTTCATAAAAACTGTGCAAAAATTGACAACCAAAGATGTATGTATACTTCAAAATCCATCTCAACCCAATTATTGAGTTACTTCAAGATACAACCAAGAGTACGCTAACTGAAAGCTAAGACTATATTTCAAAGTCTGCTAGAACAAACTTAGTTGCATCGACACATGACAAAACCTGGCCTACTAATTCACAGAATTAAGTAGTAAACAATGCCAAACATCTGAAAGTCAACACACACGTGTGCAGAGGACACCTTGTGAGTAGAGAAAAAAGAGCAATTACTCAAGACAGAAACTGCAGGAATCAATTTGGAGATTGTTTTCTTTTCTGTAAGGATAATATGAACTGAAATTTTAAATAAAGAGGAGCTGTTGGCAAAACTTCTTTTAATAAACACTGCAAGCTAAAATGTAGAATAAACAGCATGAAGTTAAAATGTTTCAGTGACAATTCTAAATGAATAAAATGTTACAGAAATGATAACTTCCTTGGCTCAAGAAAATAAGGACAAATAATGATCATTGTTACATGTGTCCTACTACCATAACCATTTCTCATTAACAGGTGAACACGAATCTATACATTAAAAAATATTGATAAATAGCACAAAAGTTCCACAAATACAAACCTGCCATCTTCACTAGATGGTGCTGCTTGATTTGTCTCATTGGAGATGGGCCGCTGATTAACCTCCTTTTTAGCGTCTGAAGCAACACGAAAAACAAAGAAGCAAGCAAGAAAATAAATCATAATCATCCAGCAACATTATGGTATCAAATGGAGACAAAAATAGCAGGCACACATAAATCAAAGGGTATAGAGTACATAATTTAACAACAGTAAAAACACAAGCGCTCTTAGTCGCTAATCGCTATAAAGAATAAGAACATGACTAGACTTCATTCAAAGCCAAAAGCATGTTAACTCAAAGATTCTCTGATTGATCAGTGTTCACATTGTCAAGTTGGCTCTAATTTCACTAAGCACAAATTCAACCCCACGATCACAACAATCGCAAATCACAAAGTTGACATCACTTCACACTCAAATGAGCTAAAAGGAAACACTTGATTCGAAGCAACTGAATTCGGGGGGAAAAAAAAAAAGAGCAAAGAGAAGAAATCACTAACCAATGTAAGCTTGAATGGCCTTCTGAAGATCCGGATACTTCTTGCCAGAACACTCCTTGAGCATCGACTCGAATGCTCGGCTGACGAAACCTCCCGCAGCCATTTCTTGCAATTCTCTCACGAACTCGAATCAAGACAGCCAATTAGGGTTACTGAATTCGGAACAAAACAAAAAAGAAGCACCAAACTTAGAAATGAGAAACGGATCAGACGCCGATTGGAGAGAGCTAGATCGAAATCGAAGGAAATGGAGAGTGCGCTAAGAAAACAGAAGAATTGCACCTTCGTATTGAAATTAAGGACTCCAGATCTAGAATTCGATAACCGATAGTGACTCAGTAGATCAGATCTCTCTCTTTTTTTTCTTCACTTCAAACGCCGAGTCCGGACGATGCCCGGATTTTATTGCCGATGAAGGCCCTTTACGCCTAACTTATTTAAGTGGACAAGTTGAAATATTATAAAAATTGGATTGTCTCTAAGCTACCAATTTCAATTCGTTCACTTGGAAATTTCTCATTTTTAGGCTCGAACCCTAAGTAATTTAATCCAGTGGATCCAATCCAATGCTATGAAACACAACCCATATACTATGCGCACCTGATTTTTGTTTTTGGAAATTTCAGTTTCAGCTGAAAAGTAAGGTTAATTACGGAATGGCATAGTATTTGTTTAGTTTTGCATTTTGCCCCTTTTGGGAATCTCCTTATTACTGGATATTTTGAGTTTGGGCTAACTTCGACCCAATTGTTACAAAGTTTCAATTCTGACCTAAAATGTTATTAAAAACAACATCCGGATAAAAAAATTCAATTAAATCATATTCTTTTTTATTAATTCTAACTATGTTTATTAATTGAACTATAATCTAAAATCATTTTAATATTAAAATTTTTGTAAGTTGATATTGTCCAACTGATAATATCAATTATTTATAAAAAGACGTTCAGTAAAATTAATTATTTAGCATTAGTTGTTTATGTATACAGTGACTTATGAAAACATCACTTAAAAAAGATTTATAAAAAATTAAGTATTATATCTTAATATTTCTTTAAATATTTTTATAAGAATTTAAATTTTAAATATTTAATTTTGCAAAATTAAGTTTATAACTCTAACAAAAAATATATAATAATAATAATAATTTATTATTATTATTATTATTATTACTACTACTGTTGCTATTATTACTGTTATTACTATTGTTGCTATTGTTACTATTATTAATATTGCTGCTGCTGCTGCTACTTTCTCTCTTTATATTAATGAATTCGAAGTTCATTTTTGTAAGATGTTAATTTATTTATCAATAACCTATATCTTTTGACAATTAGTTGTAATAATGCTTATTTTTCTTATATTTTATTGAACTGAAAACTTGTTAAGATAATAGTGTTTTACTCGAAGAAAGTAATAATAAAAGATGACATAATTTATAATAACTTTTGAAAACAAACATTTATGCGTCCCTTAATTTCTGAAGAGCAAACATGCTCCTTGTTTAAACATTTTTAAATACAACAGATTAGGTTCAATTTGTCAATCCAATCATCGTATTATTAAACATAATTATCATATATTTAAACAATCAAATACTTCTCAACTTTTTGTGATCAACTATTTATCAGACAAGCTATTGATTCTTTTAGATTTTTCATATTTTATTTTTGATTTAATTTTAAATTATTGGTAAATATAACAGAAATCAATTTGAAATAAACATCTTCTTCAATAAATATATAAAGTAAAAACACACAAGTTGTAATTGCAAAAACATGTCTCTTAATATGTACACAACTATTAAGCTAATTGATCCTTCCGCTAATCACCCTAGATTCTCACCGGACCATCTGTTGTACATGATGACCCATTGAAAAAAGAATGAACAGAACTTCCGTGGACGACGGTGGTCACATCAATAAATCGTCACCAAAAAGGTACAAAATTCTTTCAACGGCCCAACTAGGCTCAGACCTACTCCATGCTAGGCTCTGCAAATCAGTCAACAAAGGCGCTCTACAAAGAGGACAAGTGTTGTGGTTCTCATCAAGATCATGATCAACCCATCGATCAATGCAATCTTTGTGGAATACGTGGCGGCAGTTCCTTAACTCTCTGATCTCATCACGCACACCCAATTGGTTCAAGCACACAGCACACGTGTCACAAATCCCTGAGCCTGAAACCCTCTCCGTGATATCACCGTAGGTGGTCAACGTCAGACTCTCTCTGATTAGCTGGGACGACGGCGAGGAGGGATGCGGGGGCGCGACGTTGCTTGCGGTGGATGATGACAAATGGGCTGTGTTCCACACCCTGAGAGCCCACGCTAAGGCCCATCTCAAAACCGCTATCAGAAGAGCTGCTTTGTAGAGAAGATGAGTGACTATCAAGCCTGAGTCTTCTACAAAGAAACCCATAGTCGAAAACTTAGCAAAAGTGAGGATATTACAGGAGATCTGGGAGAGAACTAGAAAGCAGGAATTCTGACGAAGAAGAAGAGAGGAAAGGGGGAGGATCAATGGAGGAAATGGGTTGTTTATAAAGCCATAGATGGCGTTGTGGACCATATTTGCTTAGTGATTAGCTGTAATTATATGCTTTATTAGGTGTCTTATTATAGGTATAAAGGGTCACCACCCACCATTATCATGAAATCGAGTCTGTTCCTTTATCATGCTTTCTTTTTCGTACAGCGACGGATTTCAACAAGGGATATGATAAAGTTGGGAAGAAGCAAAGTTAAAGTGGAGGCAACTAAGCAACTGGCCATAGGGAAAAGGAGAAAAGAATAGTTGGCGATCTTTAGCTTGACGCAACCTCTTTTAGCTATTCCTGAGGGAAAATCTCTATGAACCCACTTGTTCTATACAAGTCAACAACCTAAGATTATAGGTATGAGTTACAATAATTCCTAATAATTAGCAAATTGACGTTATTTTGTTGGAATTCTGCACGTGTTTAGTCTACAAATTCTGCTCCTATCTCGCTAGTTTTCATGTGTTCTTACTCCGCTTTATCTCGAACTAATCCGTTTATACGCCCTTTCGATGCTCAAGAAAAGAACAACCAAAAGAGCGATTGCATCATCAAGGTCGTTCGTACTTCTAAAAGCTAAAAGCAGCAAATAGAGTCATATGAACGAACACGTTACACATGTAAATCCCACTATCCGACTCAGATCCCACAAAACACATTAGTATTCAAATCGAGAATTGGGAATTGTCAAGACAGGGTTGGGATCGGCATGGCCTTAAAAAAGTAGTTATGCAGATATTTTTGTACCCAAAAGCTGGTCAATGCACCTCAGAAACCACCATCTTTCGGTCAATTACAAAATGTTATAGACCTATAAAGGAAACAACCCAGAAGCCACCAAGCAATGGTGTCATTACCTATTGTTTCATAGTGGTCATCAGAATAATACCTTTTAATGACTCAAAAAGTTCTAAAGAGTAGCTTGGAAATAATCGAGAAGGGAAAGAAAACACTAAATTTAGCAAATATACTTGTAGTTTTGTTAGTTTAGCAATAAAGTAATGAACGGATTAAAATCTTTTATGTCATACAACAATCTTAATCCCCTCGTATTCTCAACTGGTTATTCTATTACAAAAGTCTCAGTACAAATTGCAACATTCCGTAACCATATGAGAAACATTTCTTGAGGGTGAAGAGAGTTCTATTATAGACATTCCATCTCTATAATTACCAAGTCCCAAGTTGTAGGTATCACTTATGGAAATAACACAATTGTGTATATAATATATTGTACAAAACCGCGTTGCACTTCAATCGAAATAATTTCTTCAGGGAAACAGACAACTTGCAGAGGTAGGGAGAAAGTATAAGGTGTTGCGCTGTAACTTGCTGTTAAGCTTTAGCAGATAGGTCCTGCTATCCACCTTCTTCCATTTTCTTTTTCATCTTGTACTGCAAGGTTGCAGCAGCACAGTCCAATGGTGTTTCCCCTAGAAAAAGAAAAGTAGATAAAGCAAAAGTAAGGCCAATCGAATGTTTAACTACTAGATATGATTTGTCCTGAATAAACAGAACCTCCATTGACAACCCATAAATAAATCGACCCTCCACTCATCGGCATGAAACTTATGCTCGGATGAATGGATGAGCTTGCTAACTGTAATTTAAATCCTCCATGTCAGATAATGAAAGCTGTGTTTCTTTATGTGGTGTACATGTTTATCCATTGAAATATCTCCAGACATGCCTTCTGCATGTCTATCCATTGCCTCCATTAAACCCAACTACTTAATGACACTGAAGGGCATAAATAGACATCATGAGCAGATCGAAGTCTAGGTACCTTGTGCATTCTTGTAGTCCAAGCTTGCTCCAGATTCCATGAGTGTAAAAGCTATCTCAGTTCGATTAAACAGTGCAGCCTAGAAGCAATCAATCTTCTGATTAGGGTTGCATGTTTCAGTAAGCAAATTCAATAGAATATATGTCAAAGTTAAGTGTTTGAAAAATGTTGAGAAGACAGAATTATTACCAGATGTAGCAACGACATCCCTTGCCTGTCACGATAATTTGCATCCACCCCCTGCAAACAGAATGATGTTCAATTCTATTCAATGATAATAATAGTGTTGAAGATGGTAAATACCTCACTTAGGAGCTTCTTGACTGCAACAATGTCATCATTCTTTATAGCTTCCCTTAAACCCTGAGTTTAGATCTCATTAAACCGAACACTAATCAAAAAGAGATAAAGTAAAGTAGGACAAGACAATTGTCTACGGAAGGTTTGAGCCGTCAGAACTATGTCATGTATAATACCTCCCCATTAACTTCATAATCCTTCTTATATTTATCAACGGTGTCACTGGTCATTTGGCTGTGGTTGAAAATAGAACTGCAGATCATGCACAGCCACTTAAGAAAGTCAGGATAAGGGCACAAATTGTGATCCATTCTCAATAAGCTAGCTGTTCATATCCAAACGTTAAGAAATGACAAGCATCAAATAACAATTATGTGATATAATCTACGGGTGGGATAAATCTGATGGGAATGTACGAACAAAAGTAAGAATGGGAACTGAAGGAAGGATTAATCAAAACTAAAATGAAATACTAGCAGACAACTTTTCCAGTAAAAATTATTGTGGAAGTTGACCACAAAAATGTAAGTAGAAATCAATCTAGTTCTTTGGTAAACAACTACAAGTTAACCCCGGCAAGAGCACAACACATTTAATTTGTTCTTTTTAACATAAGTTGGTCTTTATCCATGACGTAAGTAGTTCAGATCTGGAATCAGTTTAGTAAGACTTATTTAGACCTGTAAAAGCCTATGAGAGGAAGAAGGGTTGTGATATCAGTAAGAAACTGTGTTCTCGAACTTGTACCGAAGTCTGCTGAGAAATTTGTACAGGTCAATGTTCGTTTTAATAATGGATAACATAAAAATATGGAAATTTGCCCCTCAGCTCTTTTGTCGATGAATGTGAACTGGTTCTTAGGAGCTAGATTTGATCTTTGATGCACTCACAGTAAATTGAACTTGAACATGCAATTTTCAATAAACCAAACATGAAAAGGGAAAGAATGGATGGATTTCTAGAGCATGAAGTATTTTCATGCTTTAACAAGTAGTGTTTGATAAGGCCATATATATACTATGTGAAAAAGAATAATAATTACATATCAATCAAAAACTGCATTATATGCATCATATGGAAAAGAAATAAAGGAAATTAGATCAAAATGCACCTAGGTTTACTGTTGGATGTAGAACCCCTGTTCTTTGGTATGCCATCTGTTCTTCTTGGTTTCAGATTTGGCTGAGAAGTGGAAGGTATCCTTCTCTGCTAGGAAATAGAAAGACAATGTACACGAACATGAGAATTTTGTGTTTATCTAGGGAATGGAAAAGAAAGAAAGCCAACATGAGTGGTGCTTTGATGAGCCATTTTGTGAGCTTTGTACCTGTGGGGGAGGGGGATCAGCAGTTGTGACTGGAGCCTCACAGATGCACAAAGGCATCCCGCACCTGCACTCTATAACAATGGCACTAGAAGGGTTATGTTGTACAGTTGTCTCTGCTTTTGCATGTACTTCAGTACCAATATCTAGTCTGGAGACTTCATCTGTTATAACATTAACTCCATCTGAAGATGACTGTGGTTCAACTTTTCCTGATCTGTGTTGGTGCATATTTACATAAATCATTAAAATCTCCATAAGTGAAAATAAACATTATTTATATTAATGAAAGAAATTAATAGAAATAAAATGGATAAAGAACCTCTTTAGCTAAGCAACGACCATTCAAACAATAAATAAGAAAGATATGGTTACGAAACTCCAGAGTCATACTCGTGGATGTCCTCTTTAGTTAGGAGAAGCAAGGAATACTGTTAAACAAATGAATAAGAAGGACATGGCTACTAAAGCCACTGTCATACTCATGGATTCCCAACTGATAAAAGCTGCAAAATCGGCTCTGAATTACTCATGAACATGACCAAGAGCAAACCATTGTGGGGAAAAAGCTCAGCAGCCTCTCTTAAATATAAGAACTTGTCAATAAACATATTCTAGTCGTTATCTTAACTCATCAAGATCAACTGAGGAGTAATTTACCGAGAAGAACCATTAAAACAGTCTGCACAAACTCTAACATTGGAGTAGATGCCAAATTGTGGTAGAGCCTGAATTTGGCAAACAAACGCGTATAGATTCAGAGATCTGCTCAATCAGCGATTATCATTGCTCAAACACAAAATTTCAAGGCAATAAAGAAAATCCGAACCATTTGACTCGCGGAATGCTCGTGGCACAAAGTCCTTCCACAACACCGGCAATGATGCTGCAAAACCAGAAGAAAAGAATAACTAATCTTACTCATCCGTTCCATGAACGAATACAACGATATTCCCTAGATACACCAATTTAAACTATAATGCTGGATCAGACCCTGTTTGATAGCTTCGAGTCCGATGAGACTCACATCAAACAGTTCGAGATCGCTGCAAAACCTAACTTCAATGTCAATTCCACGTGATTTCTTGATCTGATCGCCTTATACAAAAGAAACACAATCAGAAGAGAGAGAGAGAGAGAGAGCAGGAGTGTGAAATTACCCGGCGGCGAAAGGTGTTGAAACTGCATTTACAGACGTCGCAGCGGGCGGCCTCCTGGAACGACGGCGGTTCCAACGACATTTCTTCTCTTCTGGTAGATTTCTGCTTGACTCCGATTCACGTTGGTCTCCGCGCTTCAGCGTTCCGTTTCTGATCTCAGATTTTGCCGAAGACGATGAGAGACTAGGTACCCTTCTACTAGTGGCTTCATCGGTGCTTTGATAATCTCGACGAAACGACGTCGCATAAGCATATATCATTCAGTCTGTTTGGTTACTGTCCCCATGGTGCTGGGACGGAACGAGACGGAAATG
>JANIIA010000009.1:2176523-2188956 GCA_027478495.1 Erythroxylum alaternifolium | reverse complement strand
TGAAAGATTTAAAAGATATAATCGATAAACATCTTTAGTTAAGTTTCATTTATATATTTGGTGAAATTTGACATATCTTGACAAAATTGGTTTGATATTTGGGAGGCTAGGAGTAGTAATTTTTACCAATCTAATTTATTTTGTTTTTTCATTGAGATTGACTTTTGTTTGTATATATTTATTCTATATTTTATTAAACTTTCCCTTTTTTAGTTGATACATAACTCCTTATTTACTTGGGAGGTATAAATGTTTTAATTATATTTTGCTTTCTTATGATATGCAAGCAAGGTATTTTCGACCGATTCTCTGCCTTTACAAGGATGAAGCGACATAAGCTTTGAGAATTTAAGAGAAGGTCACGAGTATTCTCCTGTGCTTAGAGCCGATGAGTTTTTATCTGAAAAAGAAAAAACTGATGAAAACGAATACTAACACCCTATAAGATGAGGAGCAAATAGAGGAATATGCCCAAATGAATTATTTTCATTATTTTATAGTGCATTATTATATTTAGATAATTATTATATATAAGTAACTATTATATGTAGAAATAATTATAATATAACAAAGATACATATAAACTAAAATGTGTAAGAGCTTTTTATCCCAAAAAAAAAAGTGTAAGAGCTTGACGAGTGGGTCTTACAATCAAGCTTCCTTATACGTTTACGCTGCAGGGCCTATCTATGTTCGGTCCAAGAAGACTTTTGCATGCCTCCGTTACATTTTGAGAGGCCCATATTCTATACAAACTGTCTACTTTAAACTATCCCTTGGCTCATAGGTCTTGACACAAGGTTAAAATTCTAACTCTTTCATAATATACTTGCAGGAGTTTATATATTACATATAGGTTTTATATTTGTTCTATTTATAATAGTAATTTGGCAAATCTATCCAAAGAAAAGAATAGAAGATGCTTCATTTGAGTTGGGGGATATAGTAATTTCATTCCGATTTTTATTTTATTTTATATTCTTATTCTTATCTTTTATTTTGGTCTCTTTATTACTGGTTATTTTTTATTCTATTCTTATTATGACCTATTATTAATATTTTATTGTTTTAATATTCAATTTTCATTTTATTTTCAATAAAAATAAAATTATTTGTTATATCAAATTAAGATTATTATAATTCCTTAAGATAGGATTGAAATAAAGCAAAAAATTGCAAAAAAAAATATTTAGAGATGTAATTTTATAAAATTTAAAAATATTATCATACCAAAACTAAATCTAATATTAAATTCGGTACTATATTTACGGTTTCAATCTCAAACATAAATTTTCAAACTAATATATTTAAAATTTGATATAAAACAAAATTTTAACAAATTTTTGTTTTTTAATATTTTTAACAAACCAGCTACTATAGTAATAATAATCATTCCTTCAACTTAATCAATCTTTATAATTATAATGGTTATATTCATTCTTATTCCTCACTATATTTATTTTCATTATTATTTTAATTATCCTCTTAAAACTAAGCGCCCCTTAAATCTGATGCCAATCCTACAAGTCATACATGCACCTTGCAATTGATAAGAGAAAACAATACGAGAAAATAAATAAAAAAGGAAAAAGGTATTTTGAAAAGTCAGACACAGATACAATTATAAAAATACAATAAAATTAATTTCTCCAAGAACAAATGAAAGTATGAAACTCGTGCGCAATAAGAGAATGAACGGGTACCTCAGGTTTAATAACCCATTTGATAATTTGATAATTATTTCCTTTTCCTGACGCTCTCCATTTCTGGATCAAGTACAACCGCCGAATACACGCGACAACGCTGACAATATTGTAAATCCTTGGTCTACTTTTACCTGTTAAAAGTTATTCAGTTTCTGAGTTAAGACAGCCAAGGACAGAACCGAAGCTGGAGTCTCTGATTTGTGGTGTCTCAATAATGGAGGCCGAATCTCAAGTCTTGAAGCCGGAAGCTTTTGCGGAGGAGGAAGCGAAGAAGGTGCAAGATGTCGCCGCAGACAACGGCGGTGAGCGAAATTCGGGATCTTTCACGGAAAGCCCTGATTTCCCGGAGAAGAAAGGGTCGACTGTCCTGAATACAAACCCGAGGTACCCGTTCATTCGCTTATTGTGAGAAAATTATTTTTAGAATTTTTGGGGGTTAAATAGAGAAAACAGTGGAGGAAGGAGCTGAGATCTGCTGGGTGCTAGTGTTATTTACTGAAAATGGAAAATGGTGAGAAGGGAACTTGTAGTAGGGTCAAAGGGAGGAACTTTACCACCAGCAAGTTAGCTTTGTGGTGTCGTGTTGTTAGGTGTTGGAGCTGTTTCAGATTCATAGTGTTCCTAGAATGGAAAAGAAGGGTTTGGTCTATTACATAAATTTTATATAGGTACCAATTCTAGACTTCTAGTTCTAAACGAAAAGGGTAGTAAGGAAAAGAAAAAGAAAACTCTGTGAGCGAAGAAGTGAAGTAATCAACAGTGAACTAAACGAGGTCTGTATCATGTAAACGTGTTTGAATTGGGGCTGCTTATTTGCATGTTTCTATGGAAACTAGTGTAGGAAGAAAGGTAACCAATTTCACCACGTGGGGTTTGGACTTTGTCTGGAATACTAAGACAGATCTGCTACGGATTGTTATGGAACCTGATCTTAGGATCCATGTCAGTTTCACAAAGGACGTATAGCTGTTTAATAGGATTTGTTTTACATGTTTGTTGTCTTTGAAATGTTGTAGAAGTTCAGACTGCCAGTAAGTTGATGAATTAAAGGGCGTGAAAAGCTATAAAATGACAAAGAAAAAGGAGCTTCAAGTTTTCTTTGATAAAGATGAGTTTTAAGATTTTGGTTGCAAGTAAATTAAGCAAGTGGCTGAATATGGACACAATGAATCTATCCATTTGTGCACTTGGGTTGTAAATCTGTAGTTGTTTTCGTAATTTTGGAATGTGGTTTGTGAGAAAGAAGGAATATCCCAAGAAAACGAAGTAGTGGAAGTGAATTTCACAGTTTAAGAATGCACACTCGAGTTTACTTTCAATTGTAGAAATCCTGTCATACATTTATAGAGACTAGAGAATTGATTGTCATGACTTTGCAGTTCTCAGTTGTATCTTGGCTTGGGAAACCCAGATCATAGAATACCTGATTGGTCATCATACTTAATAGAGAGCAATAAAGAGAGAGATTTAAAATGGTAGACTAATCGGCACAAAGATTTCCTTTTGAAAGTACTTCTTTCATACATTATAATCCATCAGTCTTGAGCATGTGGAGTGAAATACAACAAATGCACTATGCTTTATATATATAATTCTTGGTTTGATCAATTTTTTTGTTGGCTATTGTCTATAATAAAACATAGAAATCATGTGAAAAAGTGCATATTTTAGAATAAATAGGCCTTTTGATGATTCTTACAAGAAAATTGCCTACCTTGAGAGTTATGGTATTTATCTTGGCGATTGTCTTTGTGAAGATAAAGAATTAAAAATTCAGTCTTATGGATTTACCATATGGGAGAGAAGTTAAATCTGTCAGGTTGTCTTTCACTACTTCACTTCGGGAAGATGGAGTCCATATCATAGACATGTCCATTGACAGGAAATAAGTTGTCGGCAGAAAGTGTTTAACATTGCTCCAACTCTGGGATTTCTGTTCATGTGCAGTGAAGTCTGAGAACTATGTTAATGGCGTTTTTTGTGTAGTTAAATCTTTTCAAATCTTTGTCTTCTGTAGAATTTCTTATTAAGAAGTTATTAAGACATTCCATTCTTGTCAAATTAATTAGGTGGCTCCTGTAAACATATCACTGATGCTTTATTGATAGCTTGAAAGTAAAGTCATATGATATCAAGCATCTTAGATTTAGGTTTTGAAATATGTGAACTGTACCCTTTTCGCTTTCTTTTCTTTTTTTCAAGGTCTGCTGTGATGGCAGCATCAGAACAAGATGCCAGCCCTGCTCAAGACCAACTTACCATCTTCTATGGTGGAAAAGTTGCTGTATTTGATGCCATTCCTGCAGAAAAGGTTATTCACACTACAGTTTCATTTATAATTTTAATTGTGCAACGAGATTTAGTTCTGATTCTTCCTCATGATCATATCCACAGGTCCACGAAATTGTGCGTATTGCCAAAGCAGCTGCAGCTGCAGCTGCAGCTACCATTAAAGCCGGTGACGTGAAGAAGACTGAAACCACCTCACCTCTCGTTAGCCCCGTCCTTACTAGGTCTCCTTCAGCGCAAATCATTTCTAATGGTTTAGCTTCACCACAGACACAATTGTATCCTGTTCATAAGGGTTCTCTTTGCAACTTGCAAGCTGGTAATACTACATCGCGTGATTTGCAGGAGTCCCTGCTGTTGTCCGTCCCCTTTTCTAGGAAATATAGTTGAATGTCGGGGCGTAATATCTCTGTATTCCTTGTTGCAGATTTACCAATTGCAAGGAGACACTCTTTACAACGATTCTTCGAGAAGAGACGCGATAGGTAGTCCCCGGTTCTCTCTCTCTCTCTCTCTCGCATTTGTTCTCGATCTCTCTCGATAGTTGGCTGATTTCTTTGCCACAATCTTGTACTTCTCAATCGCATTTTTTTTCTTGTAGGTTGGTGAGCAAAAGCCCTTATGCACCTCCTTCAACAAACAAAAAGGATGAGACCTCAGAGGCTGATCGAAGCTCTGAAACTTCAACTGATACTGTTTGCTCGGAAAAACCTCTAGCATCAGCAGAGGAACAACAAAAAGTGGTTGCCAATCTTGCTTGATTGTGCTTTAGGTTTGCATGCATCATGGAAACAAACCTCTAATACCCGTGTATTGTTAACCATTGTATCCATCGTACAAGACAAGGTTTAATAGTATTGGTGATGTTTATTCCATATTTAGATGCCATGTGGTGACGGATGTGAAGTTGTCTATATATCTCAAGGACTCCTAAAATTGTATGCCCGTTAAGATGTTAGGTCAAATCTCTGTAACTTAAATGTGACAGCAACGGATAATTGATGTGTGTGTTGTCGTTTTTGTTGGTTTACTTTGTCGTTTCTTATGCTTAGTAAGAGTTACTTTCGTTTAGTCGTAATGAAGAACTAATGATTTGAAAGACAAAGCTTGCAGAATATGCCCTGACCTAAACTTTCCAATTGGACGGGCCAAGTTATGCTAATCAACCTGCAGTATAACGATTATGCTAAAGGAAATAACTAAAATGGATTATTCATAAGTTCCAAACCCAAAAGCATCGTGTTTTGGAACAAACTTGCACATTATCCGAAAGAAAGACGGTACAGCATACATACGGCTTCTCAAAACGGGAACTGGAGCTCAAACTTGGAGATCACCACTCGCTGCTATTACACCTAGTATATTTTAATGCATACTACGCATGATTCCATGTACGTAGCCACCAGTCATGATCAGCGACACTAGAGATACAACCCCTGCCGGGAAAACTTTGCCGGACTTCATAAATCTAGAGCCCATCACTCCTGTTAATGCAGCAGATATCCCTGCACATTTGAAAGACAGCGAAGGCTACTGATGTTAACTTCAAGGAAATAGTTTCATGACTGATGGATGATCCATGAACATCTGTTACCGTAAACAATAAAAAATTATTTTGATAAATCTCAAAACTCGAAGCAAACAAACCAAGACTCCCAGTAGGCAAATGGCGAAGCACAGACACACCACGAACGTCAGTACTAAAATTAACAGCCTTAAATACAGAAAAAAGCCTGTTATCTTATGTTAATCTATCCTTGCAACCACATTTTAAACATGCTAGAACTATGTAAAAAGAGTTGTATGGAAATAAACATACGCAACAGTCGAAAAGGTATGCACAAACCCTTAATCTCTTACCAAGTCCAATGGATGATGCATAAATTGGATTTCCTGGAAGCTGAGTGTAGACATAGTACAAAACTGCTGCAGAGATACCTCCAGATAACAGCGATTTCTGGCTGCCACTCTTCAAATAGCCCATAAGCCCACCCACTGTCACAAGATCACGAAAAGTATGAGATATAAGCAGACGGGAGCTAAGTTTTTGTATGCGTAATCAAAGTTTAGCCATGCCAATATGGACACAAGCACAAGACCAGTCACAGCAGCTAGTAGTCATCAATTGAACAATGAAAGTAATCCAATATCCAACAAAGCTTCAGTCACAGCAGCTAGCAGTCGTCAATTGAACAATGAAAGTAATCCAATATCCAATAAAGCTTGATACTTTCTCGTAATGACCCATAGAACATAACTCCAAAAGAGCTAATGACAAAACAGCACACAGTCACCATTGTGAAACGAAAACACTTACTTCCGACTAGAGCAGCATAACCAAGAGTCAATTTCTGGGACATAGACAACGCCATCTTCTTCTTACCACCGCTATCCTCTGATGATCCTCCTTCTCCTTCTTTATCCCTATCACCGTCGCCTCCACCGCCGCCACCGCCGCCTTTACCTCTTCCTCCTTTCCCACCCCAACCCCCGCCGCCAATCTCCTCGTAACCGTCACCTCCACCGCCTGACCGCTCTTCGATCTCGATACCCTCGCTCGCTAAGTCAACGTTATCAGTAACAATCGTAGACTCTCCAGGATCGGAGGCCAAAGCCCTAGAAGCGACGATCTGCTTAAGAGAATGGTTCCGATTAACAGAAGAAACAAAAAATCTCTTATAATTCCCCCGAAGCCTTAGAACCGCGGATGGAGCTACAGAAGTTCGGAAGCCGAAGTTAGAAGTGTGTGGAAGGAGAAGAAGAGAGGACTGTGATACTGCTAAACCCAACAACTCTGCCATTTTCGCGTTTGCTTTTAACAGCTAGTCAACTTCCTCCATCTTCTTTCTCTAGTCTTCGGTTTGTTCCAACAAGTTCTGGAAGATTAAAGCCCAGTCCAGCCCAACAAAATCCGGTTCGACCCGGACCAAGCCACGAAAATCGGAGCATCATTATGGGGGAAAATAACATGCTTGGCGGCCTTTTCTTTTTCAATCTTTAGGTTATACTTTATAGTTTCCGAGTTAAAAAATATATTTATTATTTAAAAATTTTAAAAATATTATATTAAAATCTTAAATTACTAAATTTTTGGTAAGTTCTTTTAACATAATTATTACTATACAAATCGAATTACACACATACTATTAATCATATAATAATTTCTATTAAGATAATTCAGAAAATATTTTTAAAAAATTATATTTTAAAGTATAAATATCCTTAGTATTTATTTTTATCTTCAAATAATTAAATTATTTGTACCATTTTTATTTTTCATCGTGACATATATAAACACATAAACTTGAAAAGATTATAAAATAAAAATAAGATCAATAATAATTAAATCAAATTCACATTTCTTACGGATGGAGTTTATTGAATTCTATTAAAGTCAAATTGATTTTTATTCTAATTTGTAAAAATATATTAAAGCTTTTAATCAAATTTAATTTAATCTATTATTTTAAATCAATTTGAATTAAATAATATTTTTTTAATGCAAAATAGAAAATTCTTTTTTTTCTTTTTCTTCCAAACATTAACAATAACAACACAAATAAAATTTCTGATGAGATGAGAGATTTAGAGAGGTAAATATATATGGATTAGACATCAAATTACAAAGCAATCAGTACTAAACATAGAATTTGTGTATTTTTTATTTTGTATTGTATATTTTATTTTTCCATTTGTATTTTTAAATTCAGTTAAAATTTTTTTGAGTTTTTTCACTCTTGATTTCCTTTTGATTTTATAAGTTATTAAAATTATAAAAATTGGTTTTTGTTTTACATTTTTACTTTTTACAGTCCTAATTATTATTATAAAAAGTGATTTTGTTTTATATTATTATTTTTTTATAATCCTAATTTACAATATATTATTTAAATATTTTAATAGTAACTATTAATAAGAATTATAAATAATGTAATTTAATATTATATATTTAATTAATATTAATAAAAATTACGAGTAAATTAATTTAACTTAATGATTTAATTTAATTTAAAAATAAAATAATGTTAATTTAATAATCATTAATAAATAAAATTTAAATTTAAAATATTTTCAAGATATATAATTTTCATTGATTTAATATTAAAGTAAATATTAATTATTATCAATAATAAAATATAATTTATATTGTTTTTATTTTAATTTTAAAAATAAAGAATAGAAATCGCAATAAAAAACGTAACTTTTTACAATTGTTTGGTTTAATTTTCGAATAAAAGAATCAAACTCAGTCGTCCGATAAGCTTACCTTTTATCTGAAGCGAACAAATTCTTATCTAGACCCGTGTGTAGCAGATCACTACTTCGACGCTTCATGTTTGCCCTCTTCTCAAGCAACACACATGAAAACCCCAGCAAAATTCAAAACCGAATTGTATTAATTATTTCGTAAAGATTTCGAATTCAGGGACCTGATAAACATAGACTATGGAATCCCAAGAACTATTGGAGCAGCAATTGCAGGATTTGCTGAAACAACTCGGCAAGAAACAGAATTTCGAGAATGCTGTCTCATCCATCAATTCTCTTCTCCGTGATCGTTACCTCTCTTCTCCACCTTCACTTAGAAAAACGGTTAGTTTTTTTTTTCTTCGAAAGATTCAATCTTTTTGGATTTTGGCTTCTGGGTATTAATTGCCTTTTCTTCAAAAATTGTAATTGATGGATTGTTGTGGAATGGTTGTGATTACGTCGTTGTTTTCAGTTTTATTCTGCGGTTTGTCGTGTGGCGACGATTTTGAAGACGAGGTACACTTCTCCTGGCTTCTGGCTTGCTGGTTTGAGGCTGTTTGAGGAAGCTGAGACTTTGACAACTAACTCTTCTGAGAAGGAATACTTGAAGAGTTGTATTGCTCAAGCTAAGGAGCATTTGGAACTAGGGGAGATTCCCCCTGTTGTTAGTGATTCATCCTTGAGATCGACGGGTAGAGGTGGAATTCTGGAGAAACCCGTTTTTTAACTGTTGTAAATTTGTCGTTTGCGGTCTGATTGTTGTTTGTGCTTTGTTTGATTTAGGATATCTTTTCGAGGGGCACCTTACTGTGGATCCTGAGCCTCCATTGCCTCCATGGTTGGTGAGAGCTAATCTCATGAGTTCTCTTAGCTCGCTTATGGCAGAGTCTTCAAGTAATCCTGAGTATGACGGTGTCAGAGCAGAAAGAGCTACAAACTTACTTGAAGAGCTTGTGAATAACCTCGATGATCACATCCCAGAGGTGAATTCCTACTATTTTCATTAGCCATTCATGTCATTATATGGTTTTGTTTATGTTATGAAATGAAAATTGAAACTATCAATTAGTTGATATCATTTGTCAAGTTTTGTACCTGTGGCATGTCAACAGAGTCTTGAGTATATTGATCTTGTTATTCCAACTTCTCGGGATCCCAGCTTATCTTTTATCTTTTATTCTGCTAAGGAATCAGCTCTAGAACTTTAGTAGATGTCAAACAGAATGATACACCCTTTTCTATTCCTTGAATAATCATTTTTTATGGCTGATATGATGGTGCTTAATTAATGGAACATGTTTTTGGCTGAAGGAGTTAATGGCGATAGTGGAGAGTCAAACTGCGAATCTAGAACCTAGAGCCCCTCCTGCCAGTAAAGAGGTTGTTGCAAATCTTCCCATCATTACTCTCACAGAGGAAATTTTATCTAAGCTAGGACCAGATGCAGAGTGTGCAATTTGCAAGGAGAATTTGGTTGTTGGTGACAAGATGCAGGAGTTGCCATGCAAGCACACTTTTCATCCTCCTTGTCTGAAGCCTTGGCTGGTAAATTCCTTTTCTCTTTTAATTAGGAAATATTGCAGAATTTAGTTACTCCTGGCATTGACAAAGAATGTTTTATCAAGGAAATGAAGTTTTATGTTATTAACGGATTGAATCTTGTGGCAGGATGTTCACAACTCATGTCCCATTTGCCGGCATGAGCTAAAAACTGATGATCATTTCTATGAGAGTTGGAAAGAGC
The DNA here is from genome assembly GCA_027478495.1 of Erythroxylum alaternifolium. Lineage (NCBI taxonomy): Eukaryota > Viridiplantae > Streptophyta > Magnoliopsida > Malpighiales > Erythroxylaceae > Erythroxylum > Erythroxylum alaternifolium. The sequence continues at coordinate 2,178,966 of JANIIA010000009.1, read as the reverse complement.
GAGAGAAGGAAGCTGAAGAAGAGAGAAAAGGGGCTGCAAATGCCCTGCGTGGTGGTGAATTCATGTATGTTTAAATGAGGGTGCTTAGTCCATGGTAAATTCATGCAACTTTTAACATATAAGCACCACTCTCTTGAGCAGGAACTATTTTTTTTTATCATACTTCGGGAAAAGCAGTCAATGAATAGTTCAATTGATGTCATAGTACCTTATGTTTGTTTAATTTGAGCTTTCTTTTTCCGCTACCTTCAATTTGATTTTACCTTGTGAATCAGCACATACCGAACAACATGTAATCTTAGCCATCTATTCCATCTTAGAAAGCCTGTTGTCAAACTTTCTCAAGACACATGGTTGTTGACAGTAGATTTCTGATTATATACCTGCGTTTCCTAACATCATAGTCCAGTTAGCATAGATCTTCCTGCTGTATTCGATGTGCTTTCACCAAGCACTTGCACGTATTTCGGTTGGAGTCTTCTCCGGCTAGATTTTCTGTGACCAAAGTGCACAGTTCTATGACTTCAATATTTAGTTAGTACTCTTATATTGGCATAGGAACTTTTAAACCTGTTTGTCTACTTGAGTTATAATTCTGATACGATATATCATGTGTCATATTCTGAAAAAAGAAAGATCTCAAACGCCATTGACGTAGAGATCATGCAGTAGTGTTTCATAGGCGTCATTTATCTTAAACAAATGATCATAAAAACTGTGCTCAAGTTTATTCAACATGCACTAAAATGGGGTAGCTGTTTATAGGTATCAATTTAAACCCAATTATAGTCACTTGTAATAAGTAATTCGATTGATCAAAGCAAAAATTCATCAGGATTTTCCAGGTGGCACTTGATGAAAAAAAAAAAAAACCAAGAAACTGAGGTTTCCACAACTCCATAGCACGAAAAATAAGCTATTCCTCCATGTAAAGCTACATCCAGCTTAGGCAGCCTTAACTTTCTCGATGAGATCTGCAGCGTCTTGAACCGTGACGATGTTCTCAGCGCCACCTTCTCCGATTGTCACCCCAAATTGTTCTTCCAGAGCCATCATAATCTCCACCTGATAAATTAACATTCTTAGAAAGCTATAACCCAACAACGATATTGGCATTATGTCAACTCCAAGGAAAAGCAAGATAATGATAACCGACCGTGTCAAGGGAGTCAGCTCCCAAGTCAGCGAACTTGGTTTCAGGAGTCACTGCACTTACTTCAATGGACAACTGCTTTGCAATGGTGCTCTGAACTATGTTCAAGGTTTCTACTTGAGCCTGAGTAATAGACACTAAATTAACTTCCTAGTTCCTACTAGAAGGGATTAAGAAAAATAAGAAGACAAATCACTGAAACTAAATCTTACCGAGCATGAAATGGTAGTTCTGAAGCATTTAGACCTGGTTGAGCAAATGCCAGCTGCCTTTGAGAAGTAAACTTTTGGGACCCCTTTTAGCCCCGAAAACAGTGCTCCTCCCTGCATCAGAATTCACAGTTTCTTATATATATTCACCAAGACAAGATTCAAGTGTGGAGCAGAAAGTTTCAGTGAACTAACTTTGACAGAGAAACTCTTCCGCTGACCAGGTATGCTCCTGGCCCTGGAAGCGATAGGAATGGTTGTCATGGGACATGTAGGGGTTGCAAGGAAGATAGCCATGGAGAAAGTTGACGAGTAAAATCCCTGGTAATTTGTAATGCAGAAGTAGCAGAAAGCAAGAGAATCGAATAAGAAAGTCGAGTCTTGACTTGTATATATGGAGCTTCTGTAGTATTTGCTAGCCTGGAGCAGTAGATTACTTGTTGGAGTAGCTGATAATTCCAATGCGTGTCTTTCGTCTATGGTCTTGAAATTGGGCGACCAATCCCATGTTTGCGTGTCTGCTTTCGTCCAAGTAATCTCTAGGCTTGCCGTCTAAAGTTGTTGATGACTAATACTCTCTTGTTAGCTTAAACTATAGCTGTAAACAACGGTGTATAGCAGAAAATTATGAGAAGTCAGTCAAAGAAGGTGAATGAACGAAAATAAGTCACTTGATGAATTATCAGTTCAAAATTAAGTAATGTCATGAGCTTGGTTTTAACTTGCATTTCATTATTTAAAAAACTAGACCGGAATTTAAATTAGTAAGATAAAAAATTTAAGGTTTAAAAGATTCAATAAGTATTAAGCTATGTTAAAAATTGAATAAAATTAAAAATTTAAAATAAAATTAAAAAAATAAAATTTAATTAAAAAAGAAAAATGTTAAATAAAAATTAATTAGATATTTTAATTTTAAAATTTTGATTAATTTACAAAAAATCGACCGGTTAATTAATAAACTTATGAATTTTTAACAATAAGAGTTATTAAAGTGAATTAAACCGAAAAGTAATATTTTTAACAACAAGAATTATTAAAGTAAATTGCCGAATTTCAATTAGAGTTAAGGTTAGATTCT
>JANIIA010000009.1:2135368-2171979 GCA_027478495.1 Erythroxylum alaternifolium | reverse complement strand
CTCTCACACTATCGCTAGAAGCGAGGCGTCCACAATTGATCTGACTAAGAAGCATGCCCAGGAGATTAGATGATCATCAAAGGAAAAATTTCCCTTCTCTCCCTCCTTTTTGGTGACTCGAACTCAAGATCTCCTACAAAGGAGATCCTTAAGTGAGGAGTTAAAATTAATTAGGCCACTCTTACTTTTCAACCATTAGTTAGATTCTTATTGAGTATTGTCGTTGTTGTTGTATAATTAACTACAAAAAAAATTGAAAAAAATTGAGAAATTTTATAAATAAATAATTTTATTCTTAACTAATAAAAAAATTATTTTTGATAGATTTATAAAAAATATTTTTAAAATAAATACAAGTTAAATCTTCATTTAAATAACTAAATATTATTATGCTAAATTAAAATTTAGATTAAAAAATTTATTTTTTAAAGAAATTAAAGTATTACTTCTTATATTCAATATAAAATGCTACTATTGTTAATTTTTAATTTTAAAATTATTATTTATCAAATTGATATTTCTTAGTTATCTTTATCTAACATTTTTATCAAATGATATTTTGTTAAGGAAATAAAATACAATAAATAAAATATATAATTAATTAAACAAATATAATTAATAATTTCCAAACTTGAAAGACAATATTTTTAGGTGGTTCTATTTTAGTAATATTTTAAAGAACAGGAGGATACTGAATTGATTAAGGATTGCAGGCTTTTAGTATTTCGGCAGTGGGGTGGGGTCGGGTGAGACAGATACAAGAGCTGCCTGTTTCTTGATCCTATGTATGGTGCCCACGTGGCACCCTCTTTTTGATTGGAGACTTTAAGCCTTAGCCCAAGTTGGGGAATAGCCGTTTGATTATGAAACGTCACATCATCTCCATCTGTGGCTTTTGCAGGCGGTCCCACCCGACATTTTCTAAGCAATTTGGAATACTATGTATGTATGTATGTATGTACGTACGAATCGTTCATGGCTGTCTCAGTCTTCACTCCAACCACTCGTACTCCTAAATAGTAAGTGGCTGTCGAATTCAACAAATTTCGTTTTTTTTAAATAAATTTTCTAACATCTTGATATAATATAATGGGTCGAATAATTTATAGCGAATGATTAAAGATTTTCTGAGAACATGAAGAAACTCAAAGACTAAACTTAGTGTTGTATAGTGGAAGCAGAGATGAGCAGGAGGGTTTTTACTGGTGCCCAAACTCAAAGACTAAACTTAGTGTTGTATAGTGGAAGCATAGATGAGCAGGAGGGTTTTTACTGGTGCCCTCTGCAAATAATATACAGTAAACTGAATGTTGGGGGGACCCAAGTATTACTGTGAACTGCGGAGGCAACGAAAAAGAAGGACCTCACCGTGTGGAAAGGTCAGGTCCGCAGCACAGTAAAGGTCTGCAAAAGTATCAGGGACGGGCTGAGAAAAATATTATCGGATTTATCCCCTAAAGAATGCGAGGCTTCGTGGGTTGGAGATAAAAGAAAAAGGGTCTGAGAATTAAGTCTTTTCACAATCAAGTGTGAACGGAATCCAAAACTTTGTGAGAAATAGAGGAGGGGATAGATGGTGGTGTAAAGTTACGTTCTTGTTGGTTTTGGAAGCATTATTAGAGGTTATTGAAGCGAAGGTGGGTAAATGTTTTGATTCGTGACAAAGAGCCATCTTTGTTTTGTTGTTGAATGAATGGGTGCCAAGGGATTGGTGGAATGCTGGAGGTTTCAGAAGGGCAAATGGTCATCTTGCTAATCTTTATCCACTCTTCAAAAGGGCAAAAAAAAAAAAAAAAAAGGAGAGGAAGATAAAAATAAAGGTCCGGGGCTGGTATTTCCTTCTTTCCTTCTATTTTTTATGTGGTTTTATATCATTTTATTATATTATATTCCACCTCTAGAATTTCTATCCCTATTTCTGCTTTGTTCAGTTGTAAGTGAAGCTCTTACACTTTGCAAGTTGATTGCGTATCTCTTTCTTTCTTGTTTTATTTTATTTCTTTTTCTCTGTTCTGTGTCAGCTCTTATTTGCTTTCCTCATTACATGACAACTTGTTACTGGTGGTCGTTCTCACTCCCTTGGATGGATTCTTCAGCTTAGTTTTGCTTTAAGTTTGAGGTTTAACACTTAAATGTCTTGAACTTAAAAATTAGAGTTGGTCAATTTAGGGAGGCCATGCCAGTGGCTGTGTAAGGTAATATTTCATTAATTTTACTGAGTTAAAGGAAATAGGTGAAGACTTCTATGTTTGTACTTTTTTGATTTGGAATAGGACATTGTCTTGGAAGAATGGAAGGGTTCTCATCTACCTGTTTCCTCTGTCTTTCTTCATTAGGATTAGGAACATCCTCTTTTTGGTCTTGTTACTGCTCAATGTGAAGTACAATTACTAGAAGGGAAGTAAAGAATGCTATAAAATAGTAAAACCAACTCAGAAAATGTAAACTGCTAAAATGTGTTTCTAGAGATATGAATATGTCCTAATTCTTGACTTTTTATCGATTATAACATTAAAACCAATCTAAGATAAAAATCTTGTCTTTTGGGGCAGTGATTATGGACTAAACGTTAGAGACATTAAGCCTGGTAGGAAAGCAATCTATATTAGTTACTTGATTTGATGGTTTGGGGAATATAACTGAGATAGCTAAAGGGTGATTAGAACTGTTAAAGTAACATCTGTTCTGAATTGCTGGTTGTTGAGACCAGGTTGGCTATATAAATGGAAGGTTGAGCTTTTTAGATGCATTGAGTTGGTTGTTTTGATCCACCCACCACTCTGTTGAACTATCATTATTTCCTGGTGGTATTGGTTTCATCCAGAGCAGGAAGAGAATTATAGATTTCATGAGAAAAAACTGTCTTCCTCTCGGACATATTGATGGTTTTGGCACTTGGGAATCATGGGTAGACATTTTGATGATTTCATGCTAGAGCAATCATTCAATTGGTTCAGATAAGTGGGATTATTATTATTGCCAGTGACTTGCAATCTTGTGGAGAAAACACTCTCATCTTGTTCTTTGACGGTTTAGTCCTATCCATAACTGTAAATGTCAGCTACATTTCTTTGAATACTAAACTAAACAGAGAATATCTGTATATATATATATATATATATATGGATATGGATTAGTACACTCTAGGTAAGGCTTGTACTCTTTTGGGGATCGTTTAATTACTATTTTCCTCTCCAATATAGAAAGAATACTAATTTTCGCCCCAGATTCACAAGAATGTTAATATTTACAGCAGGTAATAAATTCCTGTTCTCTAGGCTCTATTTTCACTGTTCTTGCCGCCTGAGATCTCTGATAAAAGATGCAGAAGCCATCCCTCTGGTTCTGCCACCTCCAATTGGAGTGAAACTTGGAAAAACTGTGTAGTAAAAATGGTGACAAGAAAGAAAAATAACATGAAAGGGAAAGAAAGATGATGGTATGGAGCATTTCTGTCTTTGTTGTGGAATGCCTTTACAAAAGGTCCAAGTTCTCTGTTTCATATGAACAGACTCAAATCATGTTGAAATTTTTGTTTAAACAGAAAATATTGGAGTTTTCTCTTTTTTATCCTCATAAAAGAAAAGAAAATTAAAAAAAGAAGTTACAACAGTGATGGAGATTCTTTTGTCAGTCTGCATAGTCTTTTGCTGACGTTTTAGGAGCCTGATCAATCCATAGTACTTGTAGGCAATATAACAGAATACCATTCTACCATTATAACCCTAAATTGTCCCTTTTTTAAAAGAATTTTACTGTTAAATAGAAACTTGTGATTCAGAGGCCTTTCAATTTGCCAAAAGAACGGTACTTGCTCATCAAACCAAGACTAAAACTTTTGTTTATTTCTATTTCTTTCCCTAGGAGTTACTCAGTGCCCCTTTTACATGATTAGGACTGGCTTACTTTCCAAGTGAACTTAACTTTGGTTGTTGATGATTCTGCTTTTCCATGAAGGTGATGCCTTGTCTCTAAAATGCTGTTGATGAAACTTTTGTTGGTTTTTTCTCTTTTCCTGCAAATTGTTATTCCTTTTTCCTACCTTCACCTCCAAAGTAGTTTCCCTTACCATTTATGGTTAGTTGCATTGGATTTTGGCCACTGTTCTGCATCATAATGAGTTGTATATATATCTAAGGCCTTCAAGGTTATAGTATTTCCTTTGGGAAGGGGCACTATAGGAATGAGGGGTGACATCCTAACTGCTCATTTAAGGCGGGTAATAAAACAGTAACAAGTGTGTTTTTCCCAAACCAGGAAAACTCCAAAAACATTTTTAAAACCCCAGACTGTCCTCAGCTGGTATTTATAACACCCATGAGGCCATCCGGACTAGTACTTAGGATCAGCCTTTGCCTCTCTCTGCATTTGTGTACTTTTGTCTCTCAGAAATAGGAAAAAGAGAAAACCATGATTCTTCTAACCAGGACCTTGCTTCTACATTCCTAAAGTTGAAAGGTTGGGAGAGATAGAGAGAGAGATGAGGGGTAGATCATCCAAGAATGTTACTGAGGAAGGAATGAAAATTGATAAACTTAGTAAGCAGAACGAAGAACCTCATCTTTCTGGTGCTTACATCCGTAGTCTAGTGAAACAATTGACCTCCTCGAGAACCAAGGACTCCATGAACCCAAAAGACAAAAGCTTTAATGACTCTGATGGTGTTTCTGGCCAAAACATGACCAAATTTGGTGAAGATATAAGTGGAAATCAGCAAAGCAAGCAAACCAAACAACCTCAACCACAGAAAAAACAGGCTAGGAGGAGGCTTTCCACCAATAGGCCTTACCAAGAAAGGCTTCTCAATATGGCTGAAGCTAGAAGAGAGATTGTTACTGCCTTAAAGTTCCACAGGGCAGCTATGAAACAAGCTAATGAACAACAGCAGCAACAACAGCTGCAGCAGCAGCAGCAGCAAGAAGTAGAGCAAGGATCATCCATGCAAGTGTCACCGCCTTGTTTTGAGCAAGAAGTGAAAATAAAATCTAGGAGGAATTCTAGGACATACCCGTCAAGTACATCCAATTTCTCTAGTTATCTAGAGGAGTTGTCCTATCCTTCTGTTTCTCATCCTTCACCACCACCACCTCTTCCTCCGTATGGTTGTTGTTGGCCTACTTCTGCAAATCTTCCTTCAGTTGTCCCTGAAACTCTCAATTTTTCCCTACCGAATCAACCTTTAGGCCTAAATCTCAATTTGCATGATTTTAAGAACATAGATACCTCTGTTTACCGTAGCAATGTTCACTTGCCATCAACGTACTCATCCTTATCGCCATCCTCATCGTCTTCTCCTCCTCTCTCCAATGTTACTGAGGAAGCTCCTTCAATAATGAAACAAGTGGTGCCTACGGCAGGGTCTGATATGACTGATTCCTTTGGTGTTGGAGGTTTGCATCAAGAGATGGATGATGAGGAGATGGCAGAAATCAGATCAATTGGAGAACAACATCAGATGGAATGGAATGATACCATGAATTTGGTCACATCGGCATGGTGGTTTAAATTCTTGAAGACCATGGAGCTTAGTCCAGAAGCAAAGGCAGATGATGATGAGTACTATCCATTTGATCAGGTCATGGAATTTCCAGCGTGGATGAATACAAACGATGGATGTTTACAACAACATTTCAATGACTACTGCTCCCAAGACTACCTCAATGATCCTGCTTTACCTTGGTAAGAGTCCAAATTTTCTGTCTTTATCCTTAAATGAAATGTTTTCATTAGTTAGGAAAATGTTTTCCGTTAAAATCCCCTTTTGCACCAAATTTAAGTGCTTTCTCCTTCTGAAGAAATTTAGTATGAATTAATAACTAGTTTAAACATTGGACGTGGGTTCTTGATCTGGGAATGTTTGCTTGAACCCCAACCCAATCACATACCATATCACCAAGAAAATGGCCAGTGGAAGATCAGCTTAGCAACAAGAAACATTGTTTTTTTATGCTCTCTCTCTATTCTTTATTTTTTACCATCTCTACCATTATTAATGTTTTGCTGGGGATTTTGACCCAGAATACACGAGGTGAGAGACCTTGGAACTTATGAAACATACCATCTAAATGCCTCTACAAGTTTTGTCTATTAGCTACTTATTGTTAGTTAAACCAATTATTATGTTTGTCGTGGAACTCTTATTTTCATTTCGTATGTGTACAAAAATCGTTGAAACATGATGAATGATGACTGCACTGATCATGTTTTTATTTGATTTCTGCAATTTCTTTGTTTCAGTATGGACATAGGAGAAATTGAAGGAATGGATGGGGACTGGCTATCTTGACAAGGATTGATTGTTTTTTGTTAATCAAACCTTTGGACTCTACTGTCTTCCTTTTCTTCATCTCCATTGGTGTGCTCTTTTTTGGGGTTAGTCATTTAGAAGCTATTTTGATTAATAAGGCTTGCAGATATGTTAAAAGTCTGCGACCCATCAAGATGGGAAATAATGTATTAGAGGAGTCTGGCTTCTCTTTTCGTGGTTAGATGGAAGTATGTTATGTAGTTGTTAGTCCCTCTGGTTATGTTACGAAGTTCTGAAGTTTCATTATCTGCAGAATTGAGTTTACTGCTTGAATGGCATGTCATGGTCCGGTAGCCACTTCAATAGCAAAAAGTGACGACTGATTATATTTTTCCCTTCAAAATTCCCTTGTAAAACTCTTTTAAGTGATTCTCATTTCCTAATAATGCTTACAAATGGTAGTCATTCAGGGATATTCCCGTTAGTCTTTTTGTTGAACAGATGGTCAGCAATAAGAATTATACCTCTTATGGTGGTGGATGTTAAAGAAATGATCTTTTTCCATTAACTTTGAGATTTTGGTACAGCTTTTGATACCGCAAGACTATAACACCCTTACCTCCATGTACGTACCGGGTCAAAGCAGAGACCTTTCTTAAGTTGTTACTCTGGCATGTCCCTGCTTATGACATTAGCAAATGAACTTGGAAACGTCTGTTCTTGATATGATACTTACCGGACGTGTTAAAGCTAATGTTATCTGGTTTTTAAGTACAGTAAGGTATATATAACACTGATTAATAACTATCATGTTATTTATCCTTGGCTTAGTTTACAATTTTGAGAATGAAATAGCCAGCTTGAAATACTTTGGTGATGATCTTAAGATCTTCAACTGCTAAAAAGACATAATCCTTCAGAAGTTCTCATGTTCATGTTGCATTAGGTTAAATTATAGGACTAAACTTATTATAACCCAAATGAAAATTAGCATTCAAGAATATGAAAATGTGGAATATCTGGTTGCTGATCATTAGCAGCTCTCGAGATAATTCAATGGAATCAAAGGTCCTGAGATGATTATGTATTACATACATAATCACTTAAATTTATAATAGGAGACATAGAAATGAGGCAAAGTTTTTGCAGAGCTACTCCATGAGAATAGCTAAAGCCCACAGGATAATCAAGGGCCTTTATGCAAGTCACTAGCCAATTGGTTGTTGCTCCGTGGAAATGTACGTGTCATCTGTTCCATGCTTGCTGGTTCAGCATTTATCCATATTTACCAGTTGAACGGTGACCAAGAATGATGCATTTTTTTTGAACTTTGCGACGAAGAGCATGAAACGAACGATGCAAGCACCTCCAAAAGCTTGGTTTGAATTTGTTTCTTATTCCTAATTTTTGTCTTTACCAAGACGTGTATAGAATTTGAAGCTTTATCACAATCATCAATAACGGCGTATTATTTCTTTTGCAGACGTTCGAGAGAACTCATTGTAACATACTTATAATATCATGGGTACAAACATTTCCATTCAGTGCCTTTAGCTCACGTCAGGTCACAAATCCTGCTTTATGCACGAAACATAGAGAAGAGAGAAGGGTATATAATGCTTGAAACTAAACTATCCTAGAGTGGCAACTGGGTATCTGTCAATAGAGTCAAGCCATGGATTGTTAGAGGGTTTTCTTATACGTTTCATGGACCTCCATACTAGGCTATTGCACTTGAACCCTGAACCAAAAGCTAGTTGCCATACCCTGTCACCTCTTTTCACCATCTCTTTAGCTTCCAAGTAGGCCAGTTCATACCAGATACTGCTACTAGAAGTGTTGCCATATCTGTGAAGTGTCATTCTTGAGGCTTCCATGTTCTTGTCACTCAGTTCAAGGTTTCTTTGTAGCTCGTCGAGCACTGTCTTGCTTGCTGCATGGATGCAGAAATGCTCGAAAGCAAGCTTGTAGTCTGGAATGTAGGGCTTTGAGGAAGGAGATGTTTGTGACGATGGAGAGTTGTTATTGTTGTTGTTTTTGCCAAATAAATGCCTCCATAATAAGGTGGCAAAGAAGAAAAGTTGCTCTGAGAATGGTAGTACTAGAGGTCCTAGTGTAGTGATGTTGGTCTTTAGTGCATCTCCTCCGATCTCCATTAGATCTTTGCTCACCTTTAGCCCCTTGAATCTTTCTTCATCTTCTTCCTGATAGATACACCTGTAGACATTGACCAGTGATCAGAGATTTCACCGTCAAATTCCCTGATTGTAAAGTAAGTAAGTCTTGAGATGTTTTGTGTCTCTTAAAATGCAATAAATAAAAGAAACCTGAAACTTCGATCATCAGCTCCTTTATGCGTCCTGACAATATGTTCAAGTCGGTACTTGGCACGACGGTATTCACGGCGGCGGTTGGACAAGAGAACCGCGGAGCAGCCCATCCTGAAGAAACAATTAGGAATGAGCATGGACGGGTCTCGGCCAGGGTACCAATTGTAGCCCACCATCTCAGTGCTGACCACCACCGCGTAGTTGCTGGGGTTGGCCTGGAGTATGTCTCGGGCCAGGTCCACGGCGATAATCCCAGCACTACACCCCATACCACCCAAGTTGTAGCTCAAGATGTTACCTCTCATCTTGTAGTGGTTTATGATCATAGCAGAGAGTGATGGGGTCGGGTTAAATATGCTGCAGTTGACCACTAGCACGCCAACGTCCTTTGCCCGCAACCTGGTTTTTTGGAAGAGTTCGTCTAGTGCTCCAAACATTACTGTCGAGGCCTCTGAACGACCTTCCTTCATGGTTGCACAGTTCTCGTACGACATTACTGCTTTGGGAATGTATGTTTCGTCTCCTATCCCTGATGATTGTAAAATCCTCTTTTGGAATTCCAGGCTTGCCTCATCAAACTTGCCAGATTTTCGAGCTTGCTCGATGAACTGATCTTTGCTGACCTGAGATACACCAAATATTTTATTGAATCATTAGACCCCATAATCTTAACTCTGTAGAAATTCCAACGACGTACCGAGTTCAAACAGAATTACCTTGAGATCGTCATGAGGTCGATAACAAGCAAAATCGATAAGATAAATGGATCTCGGCCTGGACATGAAGTAAACAGAAATGGTGAAAACAAAAACTCCAAAAGAAGCAAGCACAGTAGCAAGATCATAGCGAGCATCGTCCCAGAGTTTCTTCCACAGCTCTTCTCTACTGAGACTGTCCACTTCAGCACTGAAGACGAGCACCAGAACAGGAATAGTGGCCAAGTAAATGGCATGATTAATGAGGTAATGATAACCCAATTTCACGTACTTCAAGTTCACAGATTGAAGGAAGTCCGGTAACCTTCTACTGACCCTTACAGAGAACGTTGGAGAACCAGAATCAGGCCCTGAGGACTCGATCCCACGGTTCACAATCTCTGTCGACAGGAGATCTCTTTCATTAGTCATATTGATCAAAAGGGTCCTTAGAATAAAACAATGCTTAAAGGTGAGACTCTAAGTGCATTATATACACAAACACGCATCTGTCCCGATTTACGTATACGCATAGAGTTCATACATAATCGATAGGTGGTGGGTGGGCGAAAGTTAAATGCAGGCAATTAACTTCGGCAGGTGCGTTGCTGAAATCCGATGTATTGTCATAAATTCTTCATAAATGAAAAAGGATGGCCAATTCAAACTCCAAAACCAAAAGCAGTGTTCCCTTTTTTGTTGAACTCTGGATGACTTCATCGCTTGGTACGTTCCTTGTGACATAACATTATTGTTAAAGTACGAACAAAATACAGCATTACAGGAAGTAGTTGAGAGTCACAGTTTTGGCTTAAAGACTCATAGCTCAGCTTTATAGTTTAGCGACCACCTCCACCAGAACTTTTTGGACAGTTCAGCTATTAGTTACTAGTAAGATTAAGGATCATCTACGTCAAGAACCAGAAGGCAACTGTTACCTACATCCTCACATGATCACCAAAAGCAGGCTAAGTCACTCGTTAAGAGACTAAAATAAGTAAAGACTTAGGTTACACTTTCAGGGCATCTTAGATTTATTTTTTGTGGTTTTTTATTTTCATCTTTTGTTTCTAATTTTTATTTTTTAAATAAAAACAAATACCTATTTATTTGTATTTTTATTACTAATGATAATTACATATTAGATAAAATTTAAAGATAATTTTTTAATTAATTAAATTTATTTTATTATCTTATATAATATTTATTAATAAATTATCAATAAATTATATTATATTTATTAAATTTTATTTATAGATTAATACCTATCTTAAATATACTTTAACTATTAAATCAAAATTTTTGAGATTTTATATATTTTAAATTTAATTCTATTTATTAATAATTGTTAATTTAATTTACTTTAAAAAATTAAAAATATTAATTTAAATTATTTATAATTTTAATTAATTAACTATAATAATAAATTAAATTATTCGTGATTTAAAAACTTCTTTATTTATTAAGAGTAAAACTACGTATTATTGGACCTGTCCAAATTGGATAGCGTTGCCTTGTTTCTCTTAAATTGATGAACGTATTCTTCACTAGGTAGATTAGGATATTTATTATTCCATACCTACTTGCGTTGAAGTATGAAGAAACAAATAATGAAGGGTGGACTTTGCCAATCAAGTTTGACTTTGGAAAAATAAGGTAAATGGCACTTCAGTTGATGAATTGCTTAATGCACGGATGGGCCACCGGTTGAGTTATTAATGCAATCTTTTTTTTTATTATTTATAATAATATATAAAATAAGCATACTCTGGAATTTAAGAAACCTTTAAAAATTTTCTTCATTTTGAAAATTTAAGAAAACAATTTCTTCTAATTTTTTGTTTTTTAAAAAAGTCTTTTTTATTAAAAAATAATCAAATATCACTAATACAATAACCTAACTTAATTTTTAAAATCAATTTGAACTAATTAAAATGAACTTAAATTAATAATTTTAAATAATCATAATAAATTATCGATGTTATTTAGATTTGATTAGTTTAGTTCGAGTTTAAGAGTTGGATTAAATAATGATAGTCATATTGCATTAGTTTTGTTGTTATTTTTTAACCGAAGGAATTTTTTTGAAAATTAAAAAACAAAGGAGAATTTTTTATAATTTTAAAGATCAAGATGTTAAAGTTTATTAAATATGTCTTTACCCTTTGTAATAATAAAGATTACCAAAAATTAATTATATAATTAAATTTAAAAATTAATTAGCTCACTTCTTTGCATTTCAGTAGGTCCATTCCCTTTGAATAGCGATGACAACACCTGTCATTAGATACAAAATTGTGCCTTATTAAATGGATTGCCAACTTTCTTTGGTGAGAGTGAAAAGATGGGTAGACCTAGTATGCTTGTTCTCGTCAGAATCACTCTTATACGCCGCCAATATAGATGAGAAGAAGCAATGCAAGTGGAAAGGATTCAAACATAAAGTGGGACACCGTGGATTGGTTCTGTAATCTCAAAACAACGAGCCAGCGGATTACGAGGCCTTGAAGATAACCTTGGCACCATGGTATAGTATATATATTTGGAAGGATGCTTGGAGACATTATATCTGAAAATCATCTACCGATATAAGGTAGGCTTGATAGCTAGAAGAATACATACCAACCTGTTAACATGTCTGAGAGACAAGTGGAATTTTAGTTAAACTACTTTGTCCTCCAGACTACTAGGAACTCTACTCATTAATATAAGATTTTTTGTTGTATTTCCGGTATCACAAGCTGTACATAAACTTTACTTATGAACGAAAGTTATTACCTTTCGGAAAAAAAAAAACTTCAAGCGATACGATGTGAAGTCTAAATCACTGACCCGAGAGGGTAGGTCAGGGTTTTGTTTTGACGCAGATGTGGATTTACAGTTGAAATTATTTCTTCATTATACTTTAATTTCACTTAATTGTTTTAATCCGCGTCAGATCTTTAGTTTTAAATATTCCATTTTAATTTTATTTTCGCCTCAAAACGATGTCACTTTATGTATAAACATATATAAAACGATGTCATTTTGAGACAGAAATAAAGTTAGGATTAATTAAGTTATAGTTTCTTAACTCACTTTAATTAAGAAAACGTATCACCTAATTTTATTATTCTGTTAGTACTCTGTTCTATGAACATCTATCCGTTTAATAAACAGGACTCAAAAGAAAAGAAAAAGAACGAGTGAATGTCTATAAAATAGGGTAACGAGATCACGTGATCTGAACCCATTACCCTTTAATCAGTGTGTGCATCCCCGAAAATGCTGCTGAAGATGTCTTTGCAAGGGAAACATATGAATGTTGTTCTTCCTCAGGGTGATTACTGTTCCTTGTATGTACCATCTGTCTCAGGCTTCGATTACGGTAGAAATCATTCACCGACAGTGACAACAGTAAGAGTCTCGTAAGATCTGAACAGGACCATGAACTGTCTAGTTCTTACTCGTACATGAACTGACCCTGTCAAAGCACCAGGAACCTGAACAGTGCCGTACTTGGAAAAGCAGATAGGAAACAAAGGACAACTTAGCTGGATTCAGCCGAAATTACGGGCTGAACATTCGAAATTATGGGCCATTATGTCGGCCCTGCATTTCCTATTAAGTTAAGTTTCCTGAACTTTGCTTTACCATAGACCCCATAATTATCCAGCTTTGTTTAATGGCCAAAATAATGTCGTTTTGAGTATTAATAGCGTTATTTTAGACCAAGATTACGAACAGACCGGAGGATAGGCTGGATTGCTCGATTTCGTCGAAATGTGGAGCATATCCGCATCTAATATATATCTACGTGACAGGTTCGTTGACTGCATCATCTTTTCTTTTGTCACGTCCGAGACTCACAATTTGGAACTTTAGCCAGTATAAAAAACGGACTATTAAGTTGGAACTTTAGCCAGTATAAAAAACTTTAGACTCACAATTTGGGGGAGGAAACACAGTTTGGAACATGGTTCGATCGTGAAATCTCCCAAAAGACAAACGAATGAAACAAAGTTGTGGTGATATGTCTGTGGACCTCATTACCATATGTGTGTAATAAGCAAATAGAAGTGGCCCTCCAATGGATACACCAGATAAGTTAGTTAAGTGACAGAGTAATAGAGACAATTAATTGGGGTGGGATATAATATGATACGCTGCTACTGCTAAAATGCCGCTTTCTGGAATGAGCTGTTCTAAGCATATCAATCTTCACCAGGCCCCGCAGAATGAGGTGGTTTTTGACTTAAACTAATATTTTAGTCCTAAGTTAAGTATCATCCGTGTTCTTGATATGAAGTTCAAGATTATTGAAATTGACATTAATTATAGATATCTGAAGTTCAAGTCATCTCATAATTAAGAAAAAAGAAGAAGGGTGTTTTGGGGCATTTTTTACTTTTACATAGTTCATACTTCATTGGAGCAAATTCAGGGAAGGTATGGAGGTGGATGCTGAGAAGTGGTGGGGTTAATGGTCCACCAGTTGCTTTGTTCAAAGCATCAAATAATTGTACTGGGACACAGGGTGATGATTCGTCTTGGACTAATTGCGTGATTCCTGAATTTGGTAAACATAAAGCTCTTTAACTATAATTACAGGACAGGATAGAGTTGAATCCTTTGAGCTCCACAGTACACAGAAACTATGATTTGCAGGTATCAAATATATCAACAATTGGTCTTAAGCAAGAATGGTCGAACTGGTAAAGGATAGTGTGATCTGATAGCCCTTCCAGGTTGAGGCACCCATATTAGAATACGAATGACTTGGAGATGATCTTCATTCTGCTGAAATAGTTGTGTGCATGAATGACATTGGTGCAGTTGCAAGATCGTCAGGAAATTATATAAAAATAGCTTCAAGTCAATTGCTTTGATCATTTAAATAGTCCAAATGGTAGCTAACGGTAGCTTTTTATCTAAGAACTTATTATTAAAATAAATGCAGGCGAAAGTTTAGGTGACCAAAGTGCAGTTTCATGGGAAAAGACAGCACCTCCTGAGTCCTTCCTCGCGAGGGAACCAAAAGAATCACCTCTAAATGACATCAATGCCCTTTTTCGAAAACCTCTAAATTCATTGAAAACTATGTTCATCATCTAACTGATATCTTTAATGCGAAAAGAATTAAAGAAATAATAATAAGAAGAAAGCAAAATTCTTGACATTCTTGTTAATTGGGTCTGGTAGAGACTGACAATCACCTTATGCTGGCTAACCAAAAGGGTATTAAATTAGAGATGTAAACTTGTCCTGCTGTCACACCCATAGAGGTTGATCCAAGAAAAACAGGTGGTTTAGGAATTTCTGAGTGACTCAAGAACAAGAAAAGGAGGATTAGTTTTATATTTTGAAACGGTGCCTGCCACTGCCCATGCCCCATGCCATGCCATGCCATTCATCTACCTTTTTCTTTCTTTTTGAACCCAATAAAGCGGAGAGATAGATACCCACAACGGAAAGCAAAGGCATTTCTCATTTTTTCACGCCTAGTGAGTGCCAGGGGAAAAGGAGAAGAGTGAATCGACCAAAGCAAACTTAGCAAAGCGCGTACCTTGTAAAAGATTTCACTTTTCGTGAGACCTTCGACATTAAAGCAAAGGGTTGTGTTCAAAATTGTTGCTTTGTCTGCATCTCTGAGTTTCCCACCACCATTTGCTTTTTTTATTTTTCTTTTACTCGCTGTTTTGATACAAAATTCACTTCCCTTTCCTGTTTTATTTTCCAAAATCCCTCCTTTATCTGTGAATATGCGGTTTGTTTTCACTTGGGTTTTCTTCCTTTTATCGTCTTCTTAGGATCTGTGTCCTTTCTTCCTTGTTTTCCCATTTGTCAAACGTTTGAATTTGTTCGCTTTAAGTCATTTCAAGAGAACCTCATCATTTTACCTTATTTTCCTTCTTATTTCCAGACTCGCTGTTTTCCCGCCCACTAATCTTTCTTTTCTTGTCTAATATTTGTGCTTGTACGGTTCATAAAACTTGTGCGTCCCCTTGGGTTTTGTTTCTGACTCTTTTGATGGTCAATAATGATTGAGTATTCTCCTGGAAACTTTGTTGTCCACGAACCAAGAAAAGGTTTTGAGGATTGGTGATTATGGGCGGAGATGGTAGAGTCCAAGTGATCGATCACAAAGGGTGTTCCAGGCTGTTTTTGGGGTTCACATCTTCAATGCCTTCTTTTAGAGGTTTGCAGTCCTTCGAGCCAATGTCTACTGTGACAGCCTCTGTTGGGTCTGAGTCGGTGGTGCAATCCGATGGTCCATTCGCTGGCCTCGTTGTATGTGTCACGGGTCTATCCAAAGGTATGCATTACATACCACGAAATGGTGGTGATTCCGTTTTGAGTCTTTCATACGCCTTATTCACTTGGCTCTTTCTGTTACTGCTAATCCTGCATTAAGAACTTAGTCGTTTACCTTTGCATGAGGTTCATCTACCTGCGTAACGTTTTGGCAGCCGTGGACTTTTAGGTGCAAATTGGAGTTACTTGTGGTGTTTCTTTTGAAGCTATACTGCTTAACTATCCTAAATTCCTCAAACAGAGAAATTGATGAATAGAATTTTATCCAAAGGCCATGTAAATCCGGTAAATGAGACAAGAAGTCAAAGGCATGTTAACTTTTGTTATGGAAGCTCTTCTTTCTTAAGGTTCAGTCTTTTATTGATACTTGTTGTGTGCTAAAGTCAGAGGCATATTAACTTTTGTTATGGAAGTCTTCTTTCTTAAGGTTCAGTCTTTTATTGATACTTGTTGTGTGCTATGCAATGCTATGTACTGCTCTTAAGGGTGAACCTATAGCTTTATTCTTCCTTTATTTTTCTTTTCACCTTTTGTAGTTTATTTCATTTTGTCTACATGTTGAAGGATATTCTGCGTATTGCTTTATTAAATAAGTAGGCTAGACATTCCACCTGAATTACTTTTTTCTGCAGAAGCAAGACAACAAGTCAGGGAAGCAACTGAGAGATTAGGTGGTCAGTATAGTCCTAATTTGCACCCTCAGTGTACCCATTTGGTGGTCCAGATATCCTGTATTTCTTCCTTAAAGTGACAGTTCTTTGTCAGGTCAAGAATAGGATCTGCTTATTGTTTGTTCATTTATCACCAATGGATTAGCTCACAGAAATATCAGGATTCAGGAAACTTTACAGTCACTATGGTTGTGTTAACCTGCAAAGGTCCCGAATGAGGACTTGTTATACTGTTTCCTTGGAGGGTGTGGAGCAGGGCCGCAAAGTGATGGTTTTATATACGAGTTATATATCAAGGATATGAGGAACTTATTTTTTGTCCGGAAATGTTATTCTATGATAACTAGATATTATTCTCCATGCACTTCTTCAGTGAATCCTTGACACAGATTACAGCTACGGTGGACGTAAGTTTGAGCATGCTTTGAAGCATGGATCAAAAAATGGTCTTTATGTGGTTACACTAGGATGGTTTGTGGACAGTGTCAGGAGGAATGGTAAGAATCGCCTGCATTTTGCTTGTAGCTGCCAGTTCTACTGGTTTTGTTAACTTTTATAAGGCATTTTTATCCTTCTTGTACCTTGGTTGGTTACCGAAATTCATTAAATTTCTTGTTTTGAATGAAACTGTTCATTTGGAAATTTAGTGTAAATGACATTTTAAAGGTACATATGTTGGTCATCAAACATGGTTTTAAGTGATGTAATTTGTTAAATACAGAACAAGTAATAAAGAAGTTTTATAAAAAATTCACACAATGGATCTTAAGCCACTACATTAAGAAGTAATATTCAGAAAATAAGAGTTAAACTTACTTCTCCCTTTAGCTTATCATCTAATTCCTACTGTTTTCATCCTTTGCAGTGAGGTTGAGTGAGTCACTGTACAGTGTCAAGAATGTTGAAGAAGGCAGTGTTCACTTAAGCGAGTTAAATCGTGTCATTGGCTTTACTGGCAGTGAAAATTCTTGTCTTCCTGCTGGTATCAGTGATGCCAAACAATTTCACAAGAGAGGACAGCAAAAACATACTACTGGAATAGTTTTCAGTAAAAATACTGACTTAAATTTGTTTAGCAACTTCATGTATATTGATTCAGAAATTTCGCATGACCTACGGAAGAAGGTAACTTGAATTTCCAATGTCAAATATTTTGCGTTCGTTGTGAAGGGGGACAGTGGTCCTGCTTTACCTAGATTGATTTCTTCTTACTGGCTGCTCCCTGAGACATGAGTATGCTTGATAGGTTCATGAGGCAGCTACAAGCGAGGGTGCCACTGTTTTGGATCGCTGGTTTGTTGGTTGTGCTGCAGGCTATGTAGTATGTGAAGGGGCTTCTGCCCAAAAATACCTCGGCCACTCCAACAGCCTTGTTACTGTAAGTGATTTGGGGGTCGGTCCAGTGCTATATATATATTTAGTGCACGTGTATTAATTATATTCCAACTATGTATTCAAGGTAGCATTCATCATCAGTTTGCTGTGATGTTATACTTTTATATTAATCTTTATAACTTTAATAAGAGGATTTAGCATCTTAAAGATCATCAGTTGACTGTCAACTGTCTGCTTTGTGAATCTATCTCATTCAAGTTCTTTTTATATTTCTATTAGCCGGCATGGGTTCTGAAAACAGCAAAGGAGAAGCATGTGCAGAGACTTGTTAACATGTCAGCTGATCTGGCCAGGCAGATTGGATTGATGCTTGAAAACTTCCAAAATGACAATGCAGGGAAGGTACTTATCTAATGCTGTATCTTTACACAATCCCTTAATAATGTTATTATGATAATCTATTTGTTTCTCTACGTGCTTATCCGTTACATTTTTTGAATACTTAAACACCTTTAACATCCATAATTTTTTTAGGAAATAGATAGAGAGAAGAACCCCCAAGATGCTCAGACTTTTGCAAGTAAAGCAAGCCATGAACGAAGGCAACAGATTGTGAATTCAGCCAAAATTGGTGTTAGAAATCGGCGTGGTCGTCGTATGCAGGTCAGAGATTCCTATATTCACTTGCATCTTAAGCTATTATAATAGTTATTTGTCGACTCATATTTGATTACTATTCTCTTGAGTGGTCTTCAGTCATTTTGTTCTTGTTTTTTGCTGTTTCCTGTCAGTTTCTAAAGATTCATTTATTAAATCTAAAAGAAAAGGTGATTTACTTGCTCTTTTATAGTTCTGGCTTTTCTCAAATCTGATGTTGACATAGACAATCAACTAAAGAGCCTTTATTTGGTTCAATTAAACAACCATTGTGATCCTAATGAACAAAGTTTCGTTGGAGAAATCTAAAGAAGTTGTTATTCATAAGTTTAGAATGTCGTGACCGCAGAATCTGGAATAAAAACCACATCCATGGATCCCAAGTCTCTCACTACGAACTATGTTTAAATCTCCATTGATACAATGTTGTTTGCCATCTTAAACTGCTTCATACTGTCAAGGTGACTTGCACATGCAGCTATACATGTATCGTTCATTTTCTTCTTCTGCTTGATAAGAGCTCATTATTTATGTTGATGAGAAATAATGCTAGTAATTCATAAAGTTTGTGGGGTTCTCACAGACTTGTCAAACTCCAATTCGTCCAATAACCCCAAGCAGCCTTATGGACTCAATCTGCTGGTCAATATGTGAGCCAACTTCAACTGCTTCTATTTACACAGACACTTTTAGTGATGGTGTTAGTGAACATCAAACATCAGTGTTCTTCGATGCAAATGGGGACAAGGATTTAGAAGCTCCATTTGCAAACCTCACTCGACCACTTACAGAAAGGTCAATTTGCTAGTGAATATTATCCCTTAATCCTGTGATTAGGATTCGAGTATGTAGATAACGGTACTCTTTTGTGTATACCTTGCAGTGAGAAAACAGAATTGGTGTTCAAGAACCACTTTTTGACCATTCTATTTCCTATTGACCGATTTTCGGAGATGGGGCCTTCTTCAAGAACATTCTTCTGTGAAAATGGTTTCACGTGCTTGCAGGTGCTAGATTATATCTATGCATTTTATCAGGTGAGTTTTTTAGATTCTGGGGGCCTAACCCGCAAATGCATAGATGATAAGCTTTTGGTTTCAAGTTTGTTTTCTATAACCTGTTGAGAGTGACTTGGTTTTATCATATTGTGATTCAATAAGAAATTTCAATTTAGAAGTTTCCAAAACCAGATTGGGATCAAGGATTCAGGAATATTATTTCTAATATTAGTCCAATTACCGTAACGGTATTGGCTTAGCGTTATAGACAGTATAGTTTCCGAGACCCTTTGCTGGGAAATGATCCCTGGATCATGTGTTTTTCCTCTTGCAGGAGATTATGTCAGCTTCAGAAGTAGAAGCGGCAATTTATACCGACTCAAGACATGCTGACCGGCTTCGAACTGTGTATGCGAACAAAGAAACATCAGAGCTCGGTTATGTGATTTTCAAACGGATAGACTTCTTGGGAAGCCGGAAGAGTTTTGAGATGTTGAAACGTGTTAATGGCGATAACAATAGTAATGTATATGAGCTCTTGATTAGAGCGTAATGTAATGTAAACAATTTTAGCATCTTTTCCTGATGCTTCTTGTGATTCATGGTCAGTGTTAAATGTTACAAGAAACTTGAAAACAAAGTTGATTTTGGAACTTTTTCACTGGCCCCAATAACAGATGAAGCATGAGTGTAAAGCACTTCTCCCAATATTGTGAGGGAATCGGTCTTAATAGTATTCATACATTAATACTCTCATTAGGTGCGCGTAGGGAAGTTAAAAGCTAAATGATCACAGATCTTTGTTGTTTCCCATTAATCTCCTGTATATGATATATCTTTATTTCCGTTTCTTCTCTCATTTTCTTGGCAGTAAGTAAAATGAATGAGCATAACCATCGTGTGATTACAGGTTCAGGGTCTTCTTAACATTTACTTCTGAAAGTAGATGCTCGAGTTTGAAGCTTGAAGTTGCAATGCATCGATACTTTTAGTGTTCAATTGTGGTTGTAGTATATCCTACATAAACTGTTCCAAACACTATGAACTGTCTATACCTCGTTCACTGGATATTAGTGAAACAAAAGACCTTGGTCATTTTCAACTCCTAAGAATGCCCGATCACTATCCCTAACCTTTTTAAAAACTAAATACCTGCCATTGCCAGCAGCTTCATTCTGAGCTACCAATGATGATTTGGCCCTGCTTTTGAAGCTCATGAAGCATTGCAACCGCTGCAGAGTCGTACGAGCTCTTCTTATCGGCCCTGGCATCTCCTGTGCATTCAACAATGCCAAGATATGGTATCTCCACCATGACTTTGGATATAAAACTGTTAAACGCCTTCCTGTTTTCCTTGTTTTGGCCAAACTGAATCGGGGTTCTGTTAAAGTAAGATTTTAGTTAGATGAAGCGGGAATGACTAGTGTAGAAATTGAAAGAGTCTTGGGAAGTTCATAAATGCTGGGAGGGGATGCTTGATCACCCATTTTTCATGAGGTAATTCAAAGCATAACTTATGCACCCCCACAAGAATTCCTGAATAACAGAAACCACACAGGAGGAAATTGCAAACCTCAACTGATTTTCTTTCGCTTCATATTTTGGTATTGACCATTGCAGTCTCTTACAAAGTTCAAACAAGGTGGACCGAGGTCCCCCTTTTACCATGCTAATTTCCTCAATAACTGCAAAAGATGAACTTGATCAGAACTTTACCTCCATTTTTAGAGTTAGAACGGAAATAGGTCAGTTAGTAGCAGAAACACATTCAATAATGATGTTTGACATCCAAAATAAAAAATGACTCCAGAAATGCTAGGTTGGCTCCAAAAACAGATTTCACATAAAACCAGAAATTCTGATTCAGCATGTTGTTACCTGGGGGACTACCTTTGGCACCGTCAGCCTCGGAGGAGACCCTGGCTGACTTTGCAGGCTGTTGATTCTCACACGTCTTGTGTCTTTTAAGGTTTCTTTGCACACACAGGCAATCATTAGGCGAATTAATGGTCGATGTATCTAAAATATGGTCAGCACCATCTTTCCTTACCCTTGAACAACCGTCAGAATATACAATTCCTATCTTCTGCTGGATTGAAATTTGCAATTAATTAGGCTTAAAACACTGATTTCAAGTTTGTAATAATCAACCTTCATTTGCTACCAAATATAGGTTATTCACTAGTTCATTGGTTGTAGATACTTTAGAAACTTGGAGCTAGATTGTATCCATTTCCAACTATTTGTAAATTCCTTCTTATGCCCTCCCTCTACTAAAGAAAGCAAATTTTTTCTTCATAGTCAGAAATGGAAACAATCTAGCTTACCAGGAACTACTTTTAAAACAACAGAATGAATGTTTGCCAAAGAAAGTCCTAAAAATGATCTATAATTCACAGTGGAATCACAAGAAGATAAGCTCTATAAATGCAACAAATTCCCCATAAAATTTTCTAAACTATCAGAAAATTATTATCATGGCTATTTGATATGTTAATATTTAGAGTTTTTACTATCGAGAACATCATTATGTATTTTGAAACTATCTAAAGGACAATATAATGTATATGAAGTCTAATGATATAATTTCAAATAGTCACAGCAAACAAGATAGGTGATTCAAGCTTTTTTTAATACATATTATCTATATAGATAAGACTTAGCTGGACAAAGCTGATTAAAAGTAATTTGGTAGGAACGCAATTTTAACAGTAGAAACAAACCTCAAGCTCATTCAACAAATGTGAAGCTGCTTTCCCTCTTGCATCTTTTTTGTTCCGATCGTATCCCTCTCCAACCAAAAGAAAGTCACTGAGCTGCAAACTAAGCTGAGCATTTATCATTTCCCCTTTGATAATATAAGTTTCTCCAATGAAATACCCTAGTTGGTCACATAATATGCGTAGTTGACGCACTGGAGGCAATTCAAGACTTTCAAGGGTCACTAATGGAGATAGTAAGGGCTGGAATATTTTCCATACTAGATCAAGGTCAAGGTTTGTATCAATTAAGATTGCCCCAGCAATGCTTTCAACCAAGTCCCCAAGAGCCTGTTAAAAAGTACAGGAACAGTCAGAAAGCATATGGCTTGGTTATATAGCGAAGTAATAAACTGCAAAAGAAGTTCAGATTCATAAACACGATATTGATGCAACAAATCATTTCATGGTCATGAAGTATATTGCTTTCCAAACAAAAACAATTGATAGGGGTCCAAACAAGTGAACTTGCCTTGGGAGCCTTTGGGCCTTGGGTTGCTTTGGCAGTTTCATCAGATCTCTTGACAAACTTCACGAAATCTGTTATTTGACTGAGAAGTAATGCAGAGCAATGTTGAAGATGCTTATACAGGTCTCGCCTCACAGCAACTTGAGCAAAATGTTCATTACTTACAGATGCTGAACGCAAATCAGTCAATTTGCCAGGATCAACATCTGTGTGGTTCTGATAAAGGTAAAATGTAATAAGCAAGTCCAACACGGCATCACCAAGGAATTCAAGCCTCTGAAAAGATCAGAATATTAAAAGAGAGACAAACAAAGCCTTACCAATAATTCTTGAAGAGACTTATTAGTTTATCTCTTATCCTTGAATGTTTTTGTATAGAAAAATATATAGAAGTAAACAAACACATCAATTCTCAAAATGTGTAATGTAAATGGAAGAGTTTAGTTTTAGTGTAATAACTCCATCGGAATATGTTATTTCTGAGACAATTTAGAACCATTTGAATTTTTTAAATTTAAAACTTCATTTCCAAATTCAACTCTCAGTCCCTGATCCTTGACAAAAATGGCCAATTTAATAATAATTCACTACCTGATAGCAATAGCAAACTCCATGTTCTCGCATAGTTGCATGTGTTATAGCTTCCTGCAAGAGAAATTTGACAGAGAATGTATACCCGAGCTTTGACTCTAGGACCTTAGCATCATCTTCTTTAGGAACATGAGACCACAACAATCTGCTATTGATTGCTTCCACTACCAATGAAGGGTCAAGTTCAGCATCAACACCAAGCCATTTCATCACACGAATTGCAGGAACTAGTCCACCACTGATGTAGTATGCTCCTATGACAGCTTCAACACAATCAGAGATTGTTTTGGAGGATATCCATCTATGACCCATATCACAGGACTTTGCAACCTTAACTGTTGGATCTTCAGTTTGATATTTTGCATCCAAAGGTACATCAAAAGTATCAACCCCACACTGACAGGGAACAGGACGTATAGGTTGTTGCCCTGGAGCAATCCAACGACGTGGATCAAATGCTCCATCTCGTATATAACCCTGCCAATAAGAAAAATATATAACCTAATTGACAAATTATTGAGATGTATTCACTAATTAGCTGTATTTTCTAATGTACTGAAAACAGACAAAAAGATACCAATTCGCATGCAACAGAGTCTAGGTGAATCAATTATTGTCCCTGTTCCTATAAGGTGGAAAGTTACAACAGCGCATATTTTCAGTTATACAATGTAAGAGTTCAATATTTAGACATTCTCCCACTCGCAATTCATCATAATATTCAACAATTATGAATACTAGATTCAAGTATTCAAAGTAATACTTTCATTTCCACACTTAACCTTGGGGTGTAGATGGCCCCAGAAGGAGGGCAGGAATACATTAAGATAATTTATGTATGTATATTCATCTTTTTCAAATTTTAGGTGCATGTATTGTAAATAAAAAATGAGATGAATGGCATAATTGGCACAATGTTCCACTTAAGTTTCACTTTCCACAACTATTAGTAGAGAAGAATTATCCAAATGAGGCACTAACTTCTTCATAGTAGACACATAGGGTTCGACCTTTTACTCCCAGAACATTTAGATCAACAAAGATGCCCAGTAAGCAAGTTTAGTGACAGGATACACAAGTTTTCGTAGGAGTGCCAATTGGTTAACCAATATGATATCAAATGTGCTGTTGAGTACCTGTATGCCACGACCTATGCCCAATTTATGTAGGGTTGAATTACAAACAGCCAATGAGCGCCGATAAGATAACTGGCCTTCATGTTTTCGGGGATAGTTCAGAAACAGGTGGCAACTTACTGCATACTTTAGTACTGAATCCCCAAGCAACTCCAATCGCTCTAAAGAAAAATTTTCACAACATCTAGGTGTTGTTATTGCCTCCAAAATCTAATAATAGAAGGCAGATTACGTTAACTATGAAGTGCAAGATCTATCATGAATTATAAATCAAAGAGGAGTAATTTAACTACAGAACCAACCAATGAGCTTGAGATGTTGAAATCAGGAGAACAGCAGGCAATTTCCTGTCTAAGTTGACTTGCCAGCATCAAGGACTCCAGACGGTGCATCACAGATGGTATTAAATAAACTGATCTTAGAACATGGAATGAAATACCCATACTGACTAAAAGTTCAGGCGGCATGTGAGCATATTGCTGTTGTTTCTCAACCATGTTATCTTTTAATCCATCTGCCAGTTAAACCAAGTAACAAATCAGTTGAGCCAAAATTTTAGAGAATATACAGTGACAAATACTATGTGACATGACAACTGTTAACTTTCATCATGTCTGCAGTCTATGCAAGCATATGTGGGCTTATGAAATTCTCTCGTTTCTTTTTTATCCTCTTTCTATCTTGTTCCCTAATAACACATTTAGAAAGGAAGGAATCAGATAATTTGAGAAGGTACCAATAATGGTAGCAGTAGGGTTGATAATGAACCTCTTAAACAGAAGGTACTGAAGTGTGCAAATAACAAACCTTCAGAACCAAAGTTTACAAGTAGATTGTGTGGGTTGTGGCTTTGCTTTAACCGCAACAAAGGTTGTCCTGGATGCCTAAGCACGATTCCATACCTGACAAGAGCTAGCATTATTTACAGAACTATGAACATCATCAAGGACCGTAAATATTACAGCATCCAAAATAATAGGGTTAAATACATTGGGACTCCCTGTGGTTTGAACTTTTAAATTCTAGTCTCATAGTTTGAAAACTATCACTTACCTCCATGGCATTTTTTCAGTTATCATACAACTCCCTCCGTTATATTCTGTTAATTTTTCATCTATTTTTACCCAAAATGACGTTGTATTGGAATTCTTATGAATGAATGAAAAACTAACGGAATGTGACAAAAGGAATTGTCTGATAGCTAAACAATAATATAAGGAGGTAAATACTAGTTTTCAAAACATAAGGATTGAAACGAAAAAGTCAAACCAGGAAGGGATCCATTATATTGACCAAAAACAATAACTTGGGACCAGAAGCCACCTACTTTTTGCGGAAGTACTCTGCATACGTACTAGCACGACCTAACTGTGGATCATCAGCTTTTCCTTCAAAAGGACTCTCAGAAGAGGTATTACTCACCACTTCAACAACACTGTACATTCTTCCCGTGTGAACGGCCAATACCACCATATCTTTCAGACTACTCATATTAACTGATGTATCAGCTAGGTGGATGGTGTTCAAACTATTGCTTTCATTTAAAGATGAGCCATCACTGCAAATCGATTTGTTTCCTCTATCATGGTTATCTTGCCTAGAATCCACGTAAAGGCTGACCTTTAAGTAATCAATCAGACGAGAACAAGCATCAACTCCTGCCCAATTTATTGCTAATGATCCTTGGCTTGGACTGTTGCACGTGTCAAGTGGTAGAAGCAGATACATGTAAAATGCTCTCCAATGTGACTTTGTTTTGTTCTTGAATAGAAACTCTCTTGGTTTGTTAGATTGTTTGGATCCGGAGTACA
This sequence comes from Erythroxylum alaternifolium, assembly GCA_027478495.1. Classification (NCBI taxonomy): domain Eukaryota; kingdom Viridiplantae; phylum Streptophyta; class Magnoliopsida; order Malpighiales; family Erythroxylaceae; genus Erythroxylum; species Erythroxylum alaternifolium. The sequence goes on along the minus strand of JANIIA010000009.1, from coordinate 2,145,986 downwards.
ACTTCCCAAACAAACCATTAAAGAGTAATTCCTGAAACTGTTTTGCTTTAATCATCTGTTAAGAGAGAAACAAATACGGGAAGTCAGCAAGTGTCTGCCAAGATAGGAAAACACCTTTGGAATCCAGCATAGACATTATACCTCTTCAGCATCCAAATATACTTGCCCACATGAAGATACAGTGGCTTTAACCATCTTCCCAATTAAGTAAAGGTCAAACTCGATGTCTCCCACATCATCATCAAGTTTTGATTCAATGAGAAGTACAAACCCAGAATAAATCTCACTTTTAACATTGCATGAGAAGTGAAATTTATAAGCATAAAAGGTAGCTCCATCAAGGTTGTCAACGCAATTTCCAGATAAAGCACGAATCAAGGTTGTTCCATGTAATTCCTTTCTTTTGGTAGTCCCTTCATATAAAGAGCGAGGTTCACATAAACAGTAGGTCCCTGTTAATTCTTTAGCCCTTTCTAGACATTAATTAGATTCAAATTGCAGAGCTATGATTCAATCCACCTAACTTCAGCATGAATAATCAACTGATAATTAAAAGGCAAAAGGTTATCAGTTCAATTTTAAACATCATTCTAGAAGTCAAAAGATTATGCAGGAGTTTATCGTTGAAATATTCTTTTCACTTTTTACCACAGGGTTAAAGTAAATACACACCTGCACCCCCAGAAATTACGTTATCTTTTGCAGCAAAATCATTTTCTGAAGGATGTTCAATAGCTGGTAGAAGATTATCATCCAAAGCACCCAATTGGTGCAGTTTTTTACAAGCTTCCAGGCATACATGCTGCTTAGCTAATTGTTGGTTCCTAGATACTGGACCAACTATTGTCTGAAAAGCTGCATTTGGAGGTAGTTCTAATGTACACTGGCAAGATTGACCTATAAATTTTACCTCAAAAGTTGGCCTTGGTGTATAGTACCTAAGTGACATGATAACCAACAAGATTTAATGAAAGATCATGGCTGCCACACATACATGCTACAGCAAAGACAGCATAAAGCATTCCAATATTGCAGCTGATTAGAAAAGCATTTGATACCTGTCACCAGGAAGCTTTTCACAATACTGATATATAAGGCTAACACTAGAATCTGCTGTAATTGATGCTCCAGTCAGATCCACAACATATGACTTTGTTTCGTCATTGCTATACACTTTTGGAATCCATAAATTGGGATCTCTGTTTACAGCCATTTCTGTCATTGACCATTCACTCCTGATTATATCAAATAGTTGATCCCTCTGTTTCATGTTTCCCCTGTCAATTGTATACACCATCAAAGTCAGCAGAGTAATACAACAATAATGAAGCAATAAACACATTAAAAACTCATTTGAAATTTCTAGTCAAATATTAGAAAGACGGTGATGCTAAGGTCATCACCTCTCAAGCATGAGTATATATTCGGAATCATTTTGTCGAGCTCGACCTCGAGATTGGACATAACTACGAACTGTCTTGGGCAAATCAAATCGTATTACACAGGAGCAATTGGGCACATGAATTCCCTCCTCCAACACATCAGTGGCAAATAATAGATTGACCTACACAGAAGAAAATTATATTTTTTTTAGGTCCAACATCAACAGAGTTTTCAATTGAGTAAATCTGACACAATAAAGATCTTAAACCTTCCCAGAACGAAATGATTCCAATTTTTCCTTTTGTACATTTTGTGTGAGTGCATCAACTGATGTATTACTTCCTGTCAAGTATGAAACAGAAAAATGTGCCAAAAATGGAACTTTCTTCACAAATCTTTGAATTACTTTTGCAGTCACAATTCTTTCAACAAAAATGAGGCACAGTACTTGCCTAGCTCTCCTGCAACCACCAAAAAAAGGATGAGTAAATAACTTGGCTAACATACTAAAGTATCTTCCAATTTAAAATTCTTTGTGGTTTTTCTTCAGGATGATACTTATTACCCAAATGATATGAAAAGTTGAAGTAGTTCGTGTAATTTTGGAGATATGTAGCCCAACTCCACTGACTTTAAATCATCAAGACCAAACTCCCATAAAGCACAATCACCTGAGGCCATGAGAAATTGTTAGGGAGAGTAAACACAGTGGGAAAGAAAGACAACAAGGAACAGCACAAACCTAAAGGTATAGACAGGCAATATGACCAATTGGCGGAGAAGAAACAAAAAGATTTATAGCCAAAATACACAAGTAACAATGTAACTGATCATCATAACCTCTACATAACGAGGGAAACATACAACAAGAAACTAGGAGTAAGATACAGGCATAGAATTTGTTCCATTTAATACTAAAACAACTCGAACTAAGGTTTCAAGTTACGCTTGTAAGTAACATGAAAGCAACAGAGTAAGATATTGCATAGAGAAGTTAACTCTCAAAGATAAAAAGGTCACATTTGCAGTCCTCTTTTTAATTGTTAAGTGCAAGAAGTGCGACAGTAAGGATTGTAACAGATATGAAAACTGCTTCTAGACAATATCATTTCATCTCAGCAGACAGATCATATGAGCAAGTTTGACCAGCCATGCTAGTAATTAAGAAACTATTGCTTCTCATGCACGCTAAAAAGTTCTATTGTGACCCACAATGGAAAAGAACAATGTACAAAATGACATTAAAGGAGGAGTTGTGAGAAGCTATGAAGCATGCGGAGATGAGCTTTTGTTCTCACTATCCTGCACTAAGTGAATCCTTCAGCTGTCCATGTGATCAAGCATTTACCATTGGACAAACCCAAATATAAGACAATGCAGGGAATATAAACAAAGAACAATAATTGATGATGATGCTCATAGCAGTTAAAGTTGGGTACAACTAATACCTCATCGAATAATAGGAATAACAAGAAGTAAAATATTTGGACAACAATTAACAAGAAATATGAGTAATGCCAATAAGGATGAAACTGAGCAGATATCAGGGGTGGCGTCCTTGGGAACTAAGTGATGTTGACTGTCACCACTCACAACTTGAGTTGCATTGTAGCACTCCCTTCTTAATTAATCCCCAGTAATATAAGTGATGCCACCAAAGTTTTGACTAAAACAAGAAAGGAATTTCACTTAAATATAAAAGGAAACAAAATACCCAATTAATTCCCTTTTTACATCAACCAGCAATGAATTTCACACAATTAGAAAGGGAGAAAATTTTATAATAGTAATTTGTTTTACTTCAAGAAGCAAAATGTTTCACTCAAAATAGAAAAGGAAACATTTATTTCTTAATAAAATTTTGAAATCTCCCATTACCTAGTCTTATCAATAAAACCTCACACATTTATTTCAATTATATTTTCTAACATATTTCCTTCAAAAATAAAAGAAAAAAATTAAATCTCGCATTATTTTGAACTGAATTTTATTAGTTAAATCAAACTCATTATTTATTTATCAATGATTTTTTGCATAACAGGAAAAAGACAAGCATTCACTGAAATATGAGATTTTAGTCTTACATACTTCTTTGGTTGCACTGATTGGGTTAATTGGCCAGTTTCCACTAGTAGCAGACTGTTTTCTATTTTGTCTGACTGTTTGTATAATTAGAGAGTCCCGTATTAGTCTAGTTCTAATTCAATAAGGAGTCTAGAAGTCGAGTATTAGTCTAGTTCTAATTCAATTAGTAGTCTAGAAGTTCCAGTCTTTGTGTCAAACACGATGTACTATAAAATGGCTATTGCCATTCATTAATAAAGTTCATCGAGCTTACAACCCTAATCAAGAGATTGATAGCTCTCTCTAACGAGCTTCCGGATAGGCGCAGCTCTCCATTTGAGCTCCAATCATTCACAATTGCTACTCATCGCGTCAACGCGTCACTGAAGAAAACTTAACTGACTAACCATTGCCCTATAACACGATCCTTAAGTAGAAGTCTTAACACAGACATGATAAAAGAAAACCTGAATTCAGGACCAGAAATAGAACTTCCCATTGGTTCTAATATCATGATCCTTATGTTTCAAGGTTCACATTTTTCCACGTTATTTTTCAATGCATGAAGGAAAAGCAAAAGGCTATAGCATACATACCATGTGGCATAAATTCATCAATAATACATAACAGCTCTTCGAGGTACTGGTGGAGGTGCAGAGACATTTCTCTATATGTTTCATGTTCCTCATTGATGTTTGGAATATTCTCTAAACAAACTTTAACAGCCTATAAAAAGGAAACATACTTATTGTGAAATGATCACTAGAGAAACATTCTTGATGTCAGAGGCAAAATGATCACTAGAAAACATTCTTGAAGTTCAGCAACTTTATAAGAAACAAACATAAGTAAAAGGCTATCCGCATGAAAAATTGGCTAATAATCCTCAAAAGGAAGACATTTTTTTTAACTTCAGAAAACAAGGACGCCATATTTTACATTTGCAAAGTCATAATTCAATATTTATCTCTCCTCTGTTTCAGCTCAAAATTTCTCATACCATCCTACCTCAAAAGCACATATGATGCCAAGATCTTCAAGACAATTCAAAATCTTTGTGTGGTCCTTGAACAATCGCCTTCTAAGTGCCTTAGTCTTATCATCTAAATCCTTGTAACAACTTTGCACCAACTCTTGCAAGGCTAATAATAAATCATCATGCTGAACATAGGAAAAAATTATTTCAATATCCCCCAAATTAAAGTCACACTAAAATGATGATAAATTCATAATAAAGACTGTCCTGCACCAGGTGCTTCTAAGTGTCTGTGATTAGGAGATACCTTGGACCATGAAGCTTCAATCCTTGCTTTCAAATCTGTATCACAAAATTTTAACTTGTCATATAGTCTACATATTTCTTTTGCAGAATGAATATACACATCCATCTCTGTCCTTTCATCAATTGTATAAATCTGCAACCAAAAACATTCAGAATACGGTTGCATAAATTAAATGAACAATGATGAGCAATTATGAGTCAGTCAAACCATACTTGCGAATCCAATATGCTCTCAAGTTCTGATATCTGATTTGCACAATCCACCGCAGATGACACACCTAATTTTGAACAATTTCTATTTAATATTAACATGTGTGAATAACCACATAACTGGGCAAAACATGCAACAGAGTAAAATCAGTAGAAATAACAAATCAATTAATAGATTCTTTGCTAAATGCCAAAATCATACATGTGCTCTCAAATGATTAGGATACAAATCCAACCAAAGTTTACCACAATAGCAAGGCGGTACCTTTTCTAACTACAGGCGATGCAGTCATTCCAAAAACCTTTGGCTTGGCAGTTGATTTATGATAAAATTCCTAAGCCAAAACAAGAACAATTAATAATTCTTAACAATAGCAATAAACACTAAAAACTAGTTGACATGTGACTTGAGGGAGTTGAAGTTAAATAATATTACTTATGATATTAACCTTCATCATTCTGGTATAAGGATGATTACCCGTCGCACGATGACATTCATCAATTATTATTAGAGATACCATTTCTAGATTCAAGAATGCTTTTCTTAAGGCATCCAAAAGGATTTGGGGTGTCATAACCAGTACCTGCAAGAGATCATTCATACAAACTAATGTAAGACTAGGTGGCACAAAATCATGGAATTTCAAAAGGATCCTCTAGGCTCCTTCATTTCAAGGTAAGGCAAATAATAGTAGATGTATTCAGTTCAAAGCAAGGTCATAGTAGAAGTATCATCTCAATAATGAGGCAGAAAAAGTCATTTCAGATATTCGGCTGAGTGAATATAGGGATACAAATGAGCCTATATTAAGACTGATCAAATCCAACTGAGACATGAAATGGAAATGGATGAACACTGACGACATGGGATTTACTACATTACTTGACTGAAAGCGAACGAAAAGGAGAGAACTTATGCGTAAAATTGAACTTCGTCAGGTTAGGATAGGTAAGATGCAGTATCATACCTTTGAACCCATGAACTCTCGAACAGTATGATTTTTCTATCTTTGATTCTAAGTCAGGAAGCATAAACTAATAGTTTTGAAATTGAAATCTGTTTATTCTTGTAAAGTTTCAAATGCTGAAATCCTCCACACAAAGATCAAAATGACTATAGATAAATACAGTTAGGTACAGTAGCTTGGACCAGTCAAACAGCTGATAAACTTGGGGAGGGGCGTAGGGGGAAGAAAAAATTTTAGTGAGGTTGTCAAGAAATTTCCAGTTAACTATTTTTCCTCATCTAAAGATATAAAAGGCCACACAGATAACTGGGAAATAAACAAACATACAGAATGAAGCAACACTTCAGAATCTACTATTTGGTTTCAAAACAGGGCGCTGGAATGCACATTGCAACGCCTACCAGGCCTACATGAACTAGAAACGCTAAAAGAAGAAAGTAAAAATGGAAAAAGGGGAATGCATCATATATGGATAATATATAGCAAATTGAATAATATTCTTGCTTAGAATGTTAAGAAACAAACTTACATCATTCTCATCCACTTCCTTGCTCCAGCAGTTCTGAGTCCACCCATCTACCCCTTTGGCTCCATAATACTCTCCTACTTGAAAAGTGGTGTGAATTCGAATAACCTCGTATTGCTACAAATAAAGAGCCCACTTGTTAACACATAAAACTGATTAATTAGCCACATTGTATATCACCAAGGTAGAAGACAATGCCAACCGCGCAATAACGAACATTGTGTAAGTTGAATAAGGGAAAACACGAAACAAACGTCAGTGGCATTATAAGAAGATTCATTCACTAAGAGAAATGCCTGGTTAACAAGATGAACAGTTGGCGCCAAGAAAATTATCAACGTTTTAAGGCCGGTAGCTCTTGTAGCTTCGCATATTTGTTTTATTAGCATCACTGCGATCATAGTCTTCCCAGCACCTGTGTCCAACACCGCAATTGTGTTCCTTTTCATTGCCACCTCAAAAACTTTATATTGATAGCTGCAAGCAACCCACCAAACCACGCAAACCCCAAGACCATGAGCACCCATTTACAACAAAAATCAAAACTTCAGAAATGACAAAACCCAGAAGGAATTCCCCGAAATAAAGTGATATTTACGCAACCTTCTAGGATGAAACTCTATAACTTTCCTTTCTTCTTGTGAACCTCGCTTAACTGTATCCTTCAAACACGGAACTTGAGGGCTCGATAAGCTTTCCATGTCGCTAAAGCTTCTCTTGTAAGGCTCACCAGTGTCAGCCATCGTTACGTCCAGGATCGAATGCAAGTGGCCACTTTACAAAAGTTAGACAACGATGTTAGTGTTGAAAGCCACCGCCCCGAAACATTCTGTATTACTAAAGTAAAACAACGTACAGAGGCAGAGAGAAAACAACGCAAGAAATGTGAAGCCCGCAAGAAGTGGGTCTTCGGGCTTGGTTAGAACTTAGAAGCACTAAATTAACCAAAGCTTCAAGCTTGTATTTGTTTCTCCGAAAGAAAATTGTAGCTAAATATGACGACGTAATGCATATATAATATATAAACATAAATCTATAATTGTTTTCAAAAAAAAACATAAATCTATAATTATATATAAACATTGCGTGAAAAATATGTTTCTACATCCAATGCAACTTATACCTAATTCATGTGTTATATTATACTTTTACTTTGGAACGAAACCCTAGAAATTGAATCAAGAATAGGCATAAATCTAAAATGAAATAAACCCACTTTAACATTACAAAAAACTGCCCTTCATTTCCTAACGAGAAAAATAAATATAATTTTTTTAATATTTAAATGGTTGCATTAGGCAAGATTATCTTAATGTATGTCATTATCACTCAAGACATGAATTCACAAATATCGCTAGTTGAGTTCAGATATTTAGAAATTATAATTTGAATCATTTAAAACTCATGTTAAGTTTTACATTAGAAGTGTTCAAATTTTCAAGATAAAATTTATTTGTGCTGATTTAATTATTTTAAAAATAATAATAATCATTTATTATATTAGGAGACTTTCGGGCGATGAAAAACCATCATCCATAAATCATGAAGCATTTTCCTTTGTAACGGGACTTCTTCGAGTTTTTACTCTACATTGTTCTTCTAGCATTCACTCACATGATCCTATTTTTTCAGATGTAGCATAAATTTTAGACATAAAGGTCCTGTTTGGCAATCAGCTGATTACGTTAGCTATTAGCTGATAGCTGATTTGACCAGCAGATTGCATTAAATGTTTGTCATTTGATGTTTGGTAAAATTAGCTGTTTAGTATTATCTGTTTATGTGTAAAATGACTTATAAGAACGTGACTTTAAAAAATTATAAGGGTATGAATATTATATATCTTATTATTTTGTTGAATATTCTTATAGAAATATTCTACAAAAATTAAGTTTACAACTCTAATAGAAAACACATAATATATAATAAGAATAATAATAACAACAACAACAACAACAACAACAAATAAAGTTTAACAACACAATTCAAATAAAGCAAAAGAAATGAACATAGGGACAAAACAAAATGGTTGCAAGTTAGAGAGAAAAGAGAGAGTTAGGAATAAAACAAAATAGTTGCAAATTAGGCTTTGATACCTTATAATTAAATTTTAAATGTATTCATTAATACATGATTAAGAAGCTATGCTTTAATACCTTATTAATTCACATATATGTCTAAATTTGAAGTATTTTAACAATTTTAAATACGAAAATTATAATAAGTTTTGATGAATTTATAATAAAATTAATTTAAAAATTCAACTATCTCTTATCCCACTTCCACCCACCGTCAATTCCACCACCACAACATCCAACAGTAATTTGTCTGCCAACAAAAAAGTTCACAACAGTAATTCTAGATGACAGATTTATCAACATCAATAAATTGCAAAAACGAAGGGATAAATCAATCTTCAAATGGTACGAGCATGCAATGACTAGCCTTATTGCTAACTATTCCACTAACTCTTCAATGATAATGGAAAAGAGTGCAGATCGAAGAAACAAAAGAACAAAAAACAGAAAAAAGAGATGCAGAATGTTATACCAAGAAGAATTTAAGACAAGAATGTGTAGAAAATGATTATGTAATCTGATGCAATGTATAACTGTTCATGTAACATCTTTCAAAGCAAGAGACACCAAGCTACAAAATAGAAGAACATGTGTTACAGTTACGACCTTCCTAGCTACAAAATAAATGGAATTGTCAAATCCATAAGATTCTGTTTGCTTTCATGCTTACTGCTTGCAGCCATTTCCTTCAGGCTCATCCCAGGTTTTCACTTTCGCTTCCTCGATCCATTAGCAGTGCCTTCACCACTAAACTGGACTCTACTAGAGCCCATTCTGAGAATTCAAAGTAAAATCCAACAAATGCCGAGTAGCTGCAATCATATCTTCCAAATTTCTTCAGCTCAAAGTTTAGTCAATCCACATAATAACCACAAACTTTGATAAATTTTTTACTTTCCCGAGCTTTGTTACATCCACAAGATTGACTCTAACTATGCCCACCCTGACACCCACCTTTTAAAACAAACAAAGATATCAATCACTTGCCTAATCATTGAACTGAAATTGAAATTAGAACACACTACAATAATGGAGTTAAAATGACTAGCTTTACTAATTCTGAAATTCGCACAAAATGATACCTTTTTCTCTCTTATTGTGAAAAGAAAAGAAAAAAGAAGAAAAGAAGACAACCACTCAAACTAGAAGCATATAGAATTTCATTTTTTACAAACCAAATACATGTATTAGTAAGATCATGGAAGCAATATGAACAAGAGATCCAAACTACAAATTATAGTAAACATTTTTTCAAGCAAGAATATGAGTTCAAACAACTATGAAGTGTTATCTACATATCAACACTAAAAAATACCAGCCACTAACAATTCCACATAACACACGGAGGATCACCAGTAAGAAAAGTCATTCACTTGATTAAATAAAGAGAAGCTTCCTTGTTACTAAAACTAAAGACAGAGAAGATTTTTCTTTTGGTTACTAAAGGATATGTGATAAAGATTGACCTAACAGAGTTCCAGAGGGTTAAAACCATTAATACATGTTCACATTAAATCCAAAAGTTTGATGTTTTCACTTATAAATGGATGAAGCAAAAGCTTGAAATTTCAAAAGCAAGTAAATAACAGATAAAACACAATAATTTCATATCACCCTAAAGTGAAGAGGGTACTTAGACATTATAAAAACTATATGCAGTTGAAAAATAAAATTTGATAATGACACCATTCATTTGAAACTATCCGTCCATGTCAACAATAAGCTAACTAAACATAAACCAAAACTATAAGCAAAGTCTTACCCTTGACTTGAGTTTACCCAGCTGAATTTCAATCTTGGAGCTGGAGAGAACTCTTATGAAAAAATCTGTTAACTTAAAGTTACAAAACAAGTAAGTGCGTGCTTTCAAGGAAGTGTGTTCATTAAAATAGGGAAGGATATTCAGAAAAATAGTAGAACTAAAACTTGGTAAGGATCACACACTTATAGTTGCACTTTACAAGGCTTAAACCGATGGTTAGTCACTGAAACCTTTTGTCAAATACTTAACCTTCCTACAATATAACAATGACCTAAAGTGACAAACTTTTGCAATCTTCTGTAAGCCTTTTCCATAAGAGACAAAGACCTAAAGTAACAAGCTTTT
>JANIIA010000009.1:2111404-2123827 GCA_027478495.1 Erythroxylum alaternifolium | reverse complement strand
CCTTGCTCTGACAGCTCCTGCACCGCCGTTTCAATGGCTTCCTTCTATTCACCAGAATAGCAGTAAGGCCTTATATTAATGGTCTCCACTCCCGGCCTTAAATGGATTGCATGATCGCACATACATTTTGGCAGCAATCCCTTGGGTTCTGAGAAAATTTCTCCATAATCTGCTAACAATCCCTCTATCTCAACTTTGCTCTGAACGTCGTTATTAAGGCTTAGGTTTTGCATCTGAATTTCGATCAGGTCGAACAAGCGTAACATAAATAACGCACCTTGGTTTGAGTCCTTGATCATTTTATGGAGATTCTTACCAGATACTTCTTGGGTCGGCATCTCAGGTTGACCCGACAACATCATTATTCTCCCTTCCCACTGGAACTCCATGGTGCGTCTCTTGAAGTTACACAGTATGTCATCTAGTGTCGCCAACCATTGTACCCCCAGTACCATATCGCTCCTCCTAGCTTGATGACCAAAGCTTCGGTAGCAAATCTTGCCCCTTGCATGTGCCACACAAAATGCCTACACACCTATTTATAGACCAGTTTTAATCCCCCTCCCACGGTGATGCTTATAGGATCGATCTCGCTTACCTCTACTATTACTTTCCTTACCACCTTCTCATCCAAGAAATTGTGCATACTGCCACTGTACACCAGAATATACAGAGGTCTCTGCCTATAGTTTCCCACAACCCGAAGTTATTTGTAATTCGTTTGATCCTTTAAACCCCACATGGCCTCTAGTGAGATGTTAGGATTGAGGAGAGCTCCGTTCTCTGGCTCGTTACATCTAGGTTCCTCTTCTTCCGGGTCCTCATCTTCCACCATGTATAACTGGAATTGTTTCTTCCTACATCTGTGCCCCGGCGAGTGCTTCTCATCACACCAGAAACATAGGCCTTTTGCTCTTTTTTCGTCAAACTCCCTGCTGCTTGTTGTCCTACTGTTCCACTGGTTTCTGAAATTGATGTTCCTGCTTCCATGGCTTCCCAGAGTAGGCAACAACCCCTTCTCGGTCTGCGGCTTGGACACAGGAGTTGTGGAATTACTTCATTTGTTCGAAGATGATTCCCCGCTTACTACGCTACTGACCCTGCTTCCTTTACCGAAGTAGACTGGCACACTGGTAGCAACAATCTCCTCCTGTTTCCTCACCCGTGTATAAGCTTGGTGCAGAGTCTGTGGATCCATCATCTTCACTGTCAGTCCCAACTCCGGTTTAAGTCCCTTTAAGAAAAACCCTACCAGGTATTCTTCTGGCAGAGTGAGTTTGTTCAAGTACCTGTCGAACAATGCGCAGTACTCCAGCACCATACCCTCCTGTCGTAGCTCCTTTAAGTCTCCTATGGGATCTTCAAAGATATTTTCATCAAACCGTTGTCGTAGGAGAGTCACGAACTCTTCCCATTTTAGCTCATGCATCTCTTTCCGATTCCTAATAGTAAGTTGATACCATTCGAGCGCGTCACCTTCTAAATGGATCGAAGCAAGCCTGATCTTTAACTCGTCAGGTGCATGCTCCATAGTGAAGAACTGTTCACATTTATAGCTCCAGTTCCTTACTCCTGTGCCATCGAAAGTTAGAAATTTGGTTTTGTAGGCCTTTATTATTCCCATTCCGCGTCCTCTTCTCCAAAACCCTTCACCTATGATTCTGTCTCGTCCTTGTCCATTTTCTGCATGAGTTGCTGAAACATGGACTTAATGTCACTGATTTCTTTTTCGTGCCTTGATTGAGCTTCCAACATGCTTCTAATGCTTTCTTCTAAACGGCGAACCTCAGCTCCTCTCGTGCTTTCAGCCATTCTTTTTCGAGGAACGTCTGCTCTGATACCAACTGTTGTGATTTTTAGATCTACTGACGTATTACGCTCACTCCCACAGTCACACAATCACATAATAACGCAAAAAAAGAGAAACTTAGAGAGAGAGAGAAATCAAAATTTATTTCATAAAATGGCTTGTCCCTTTCCATTCTGTTACAACTGTATATAATTTATTGTAACCGGAATATTCTAGATAGTGTCACGTGAGTCCATCGGCTCCTGTAACTCCTACGCTGCGTTTTATTTATTCATAACTTGTCTTCGCGATGTCGTCTCCCTCTTCTTCCTCGAAGGTTCATGCAACTCTAAATATCGTAATAATGAAATCCTATGAGACGGACGAATTATCAACATTACGGGAAGGGATATTCTTCCTAATTCCACACCAACTAATTGCCCCACAATTTGCACCAAAAATTCAAACTATAAAAAGTTCAGGGTTTCAATTCTAGGGTTTCGAGATTGGGGAGAATAAACAGCTTAGCGAGGTCACTTGCTGCAATTTACCTCCTCGTTTTGCCATGATTGTTGTTACCGTTGAATCTTGGGATAGTGTTTACTCCAAATGGCTCTAAAAGACTCCAGAAACCCACGATCGTGTTTGCCCCAATTTGCTCTAGCGGACCATGAAAGGCTATGGGCCTATCTCCAATATCCTAGCTAATTTACGAATAACTAACGGTCTCATAAGAGTAGGGTTTGTTATTACTGTTGGAGTGGAATAATAGGACGCAGATCTTTATGATTTATCGTTTTTCGTCTTCCGTTGCACGCCACTTCCCGCTTCCACTCGTCATCACTCTTTGATCATTGAGACTGCCCTCGGCCTTCATTCGCCTATCATAGACCCCGAGCCCAATCTCCAAGAGATCATCGTTTGTTCATCTTCTAAGTAAAAGAAAACCAAATCTTAACTGATTCTGGTCCAGTCCATGGGCCTTGTATTCATAGAGGTTTTGCTCCGAGTTCAAAACAGGTAATAAGCTCTCATTTTAAGGTGTTCATTATAGAATACATCCTTTTATCATGTTAAATATGGTTTGATATTAATAGGATTTTTAAAATTTTAAATTTAAATTTTTATCAATTTAACTTTTAGTATAATTTAAAAAATGTTGATTAAATTTGAATTTTTGTTGTCACCTCCGATACATTCCACAGCTAGCTGTTTAAACATAGAACGGTACGGATTAAGAGGACAAAAGGAATAGTAAGGTAAGGGTGTCTTCCCAAAAACTAGGGAACAAAAAGGAAACCTTTTATAAAACCGAAGTCTAGGCCGACTCGTTTGTTCTTTCTCTCTCTTTTTTTTTTCCCTCGAAAATTAGTCTTCGGTTGGGTGTAAGATAATAAGCAGATAAAATGAAAATCAGAAAAGGCTAAAAACAAAATGAGTAAAAGTGGAGATTGGCGATGTTCCCAAGCTTTTTCACAACCCACTTTTCTTATTAGCCTTCTGTTCTTGTATTTTACTTGCAGGTCGTCTCACGAATCGGCCCTGAAAGAAACATGACACCCAAAAAAAAAAAACACAATACAATATTATAACTTATAAGAACACATTATCAAAATGCAAAGTATTGTTCCTACAGAAATCATATATTATTAAATCCGAGGCCTACCGTGTTTTGGGTGCTTCGTTAATTTGTATGGAAATAAAAAAATAGGTAAAAAATGAAAAAGATACCTATTAATATGTAATAATTAAATTGATAATATTTTTATATCCCTTTTTAAGTAACGTTCTATAACTCTAAAGAATAAAAATAGATATAACTTCCATTTCTTATTGCATCCATTATAATTCTTACTAATATTTCCTTAATCGAGATATTAATTCTCATAATTATTATTTTCACTTTTATTTTTATAACATATGCAAAATATTTTAAAATTTATAATTAATAACTAATAAAACTTGTTTAATAATATCAAAATTTTAATTTAATAATATTGTATATTTCAATTTAATATCTAACTTTTTAAAGTTTTAAATTTAAAGATTAATTTTTTAAAATTTGCATAAATAAGGTCAAAAGATTATTTTTATTGATTAATACAAAAATACTATTTTGATATTATTTATGTAAATTTAAAATTATCATTAGTAAATTAATTTTTAAAAAAATTTTTACACTGAATTAAAAATTTTCAAAGCATTACACTTTTAAATTTCTCTTCTTTTTTAGGTTAAATATGCGCGAGATTTCGAAAGAAAGAAAGAAAGAAAGAGTAACAGAAAATGGTGTACCTTCATTCTGGGCCGTTGATCAGCGTTGACCTTCCTGACCTGGTACCTGATCTTCTTCGAGAAGAGGCGCGTACGCCGCTTTTCCTTGTACCGTAACACGCTAGCTTCTCTCACTCCATTCTCTGAGAATAGATCAATCTGTGCTAGTCTGGCCTGCACACCACCATAAAAATGCAATAAAATTTAAAAAAATCTTATTATTACATATTTTCACATTTTATAAACTTATTTTAACAGTCGAAATGTACTGTAAATTATGTATAAATTTCATTAACAAACTAGAAGTAAAGAATTATTGGATATTTAATATAAAATGGGATTTGACAGTTTCAAAATTGATATTTCTTAACAAAGAAAAAAAACTTATAAATATATATGCATAAGGTACTAATAATAGTAATATTATAATATCACAATAAAAATTTTAAAAAATCAATTGGACCCACCAATGAACAACAAAAGCTGAAAAGTGAAAAGTCGAGTTCCTTCCTTTTTTTTTCTTAATTTTTACTAAATCTAGTGATAAATAATGAAACCAACAAAATATTTTTTTTCCTTTATCAAAAGTTAATATTGTTATGGACCCCAAAAAAAGGCGCGTAGCAGTGACACGCCAGAAGTACTTTGTACGATGTATACTGTAAAAACTAAAAAGTGTATTTATTTCCCGGCAAGGGACGACAGACATACGGAGGCATCGCTGCCGTCGCCATCGTCGGAAAATGGAAAACCTCGGTCGGACCAAGCGTTTAAAACGTTGTCGTAGTCTAGTTTCAACAGTAACCCAGAATTCAGAGGTTGCGGAGTTGTATTCACGTTCCCCAATTCCGAGTTCTTCAACTCGACCGCTGGTTTCTCAATTTTCTTCTTCTTTTTCTCGTTGGAATTCGATTTTGGTTTTGGCTTTGGCTTCGGCTTCGGCTTGGTTTTCGACTTCAATTCCGACTCCTGATTCAAGTCCGATTTAAAATCCTTGTTGTTTAATCTGGGAGAGATTTGAAGCATGTCAACAATCGGAAAATTCCACCAGTTCGCATCTTCAGTGTTTCTAAAAGCTCTCACACCACAAGGTCCACGTCCAAGTTGGAACCTTCCATCAATGCTTAGTCCCATTGCATAAGGGAAGCTATTCATCTCGCCTCCAATGTCAATGGCTTCCTTAAAAACACTTAGGTTCCCCATTATACTATCAACACCCTCTTCGATTTCTTCATCGAGAATTGACTCTGCGTCGAGACTTTCCTCGTACCCATCAAACAATTCCATGGAGTTACCTTGCGAGTCAAATTCCCCAGTACTTGTCTGGCAAGGTTTGTCGTAGAAACTACTTAAAGTTGCAATCTTTGGCTCGTTTGAGAAACTGGGTTTTTGTCGAATTGGCTGGTGGATTGGGAAACCGGAGTTGTCGAATACCCGAAAAGGCAAAAGCAATTCAGAGGACTCGTCGAGAAGGAAAGCGTCTTGGGGTTTGGAGAAATAGCGATGATGGGTTAGATGTTTGGTGGAGAATATGTTGGGGTAGGCTGTGGAGAGCAGGGCAGCTGCTTCGTTGTAGGTTTGGTTTGGGCGTTTTCGAGGAGTTCGAGGTTTTCTGGTGGAGATTGCTAATGGGGAATTGCTGGATTCAGAGATAGTTGAAGATGGGGACGACGAATGTGATGTCCAAGTTGAGGTAGAAGGGGATTTTACTATTTCTAAATCTAGTCTGTAGGTTCTGCCACCTCCACTTAAACATGAAGAAGACATTGCAGATTGTGATGGTGGCAAGAAAAGAAGAACTGAAAATTCTGGGGATTTAAACTTCTATAACTAGGAAATCAGACAAAAGAACATCTAGAAATGATGATAGTCGATGGATAATAAGAGTACAATTTGAGTGGAATTTAGCACCTTGGAGCGAGGCTGAGTTCAAGAGAGCAGAGGAAGTTTCAAAAGATGTAGAAACAATAATCCAAGTTATGGAATTCAAATAGAACCTGAACTTTAAGAGAAACCCCTCTTCTGAAGTGACCTGCAAGTTGGAGAATCAGTTGAGAAAGGAGTAGAGTACGGAGTACTCTTGACTAAGCTTAAACGCTTCACTTTTGGCAGTGAATTTAAGGAGGCACAGAAAGTAGCAAAAACCCTAAACCCTGAAAAGTACAACCCACCAAAGTTCCATCCCAAAATATAAAAAAAAGGGAAGAAAAGTCCAAGAATTGCTAATATTTTAGAAAAGAGGGAAAAAACTATAAACTCTTTCTAAATTCACGAAACAAAAACAGATATCTTTTTCCCCCAGGAGCTCTTTTTTTCAGGCAAAACCTCTCGAAAAATCCTTCACGAACCTAACTTCTTCCACAAAGAAAGAAACTTTAATCATATATAGTTCCAAGACCTTGGAAAAACCCATCACTACACAACCAATAACAGAAATGAAAGCTATCCAATGAAAGATAAGCAGGGACTAAGAGTTAGTACCCTCCTGAACCTGAAGAGTTCGGGAGAAGAGAGAGGAAGAAGAGAGTAAAACTAAAGAGGAGCAAGCAAACACTTGTGGGTACGGCACCGGCCAAATAAGTCACGGGTAGACGGAGATGAAAAGAAAAGATCCGTTCGAGTTCGATAGATATAAAAGCAGAGAGACCCAGTCCGACAAAAGTACAAACAATCCCTGTTAGCGTAGAATGAAAAGTTAAAAGAGATGACAACAAATCAGAGGAAGAGACAATAGTTGCTCGCTGTAGTTCTTGTACGTAGGACCACACACTCCTCCCTGTAATCTGGTCTTGATCGTTGGCCCTTCAATTATTTCATCCTGCTCATTTCCATGATTGACCCTCCGAGCTCTGTCCTATAGATGTCTCTGCCTTACTCTAAATGATTTTTCCCCTTTTATAACATGCCAAAGTTCATCTGCATTTTCACGCATTATGTTAAACATTACAAAACACACTATCTTGTTTTACTGTCAAGATTAAGGTTTTTTCATTCATTTTGCGAAAGTATGCTGCTTATTAGCATTGATAATAGGGGTTGATTACACTTGATCTTTTGTAATTTGATAATTTTATTTTTAATTATTATTTACTTATTAATAATTTTTATTATTTTTTAATTTTTTCAATTAACTGAATATTAAAACTTATGAATCTTAATTGCCAGTATATAAACAATTCCATTATGAATATTTGTCAAAATGTGAGTATTAAATATATATCTTTACAAAGAGTGTTTCGTCTTAAAAAGTTAATTTTTATAAATATTTCGTACAATATAATATTTAAAAATATCCTCATAATTGTGTTAATTGTCACTTATATCAAAAATCTAACGAAAAAAAATTAAAATTTTGTACCATAGATCTCTTAAATCGAAACAGAGGGCTAAATCGGTCAAATAAGAAATCTAACGATAATCAGGGTTCGCATGGACAGCGCTGATTGGATTGTCTCTAGCATGTACCACCCATTACCCCCTACAAAGTTTCATATATTTGATATTTCTCTTATCTGATGACACGGCAGTATCTCATTGGTTAGGTTGGATTTTGTGGGGCTAGTTTGGGATGTACTTTATTGGTTGGAGGGCTATCACGTGTATCTATGCATAGCCGTTCGAGAAAAGAGTGCTTTTGGATCTCACAGAAGGCCAAATCATTGAAGCTTCTTTTGATTTTTATTTATTTTTTGGTGTCTAATCTTTGTGGCAGATGCCTATCATACGTTGGGCTTATTACGTTCAATGGCTTATGATTATAAAATCTATCCATTTTTAGACTAATTGCACAATCATCCTTCCATTCTTTAAAGTTTTTGGTTGTTCTCCCGTAATTGGAATAATGGAAGATAATAGAAATAAATGAATTGTTCCAATTATAAAATTTTCCAAGATTATTATTGATGGTGATTTGGTTGGAAATTATCTAAGTATGTTATTTAATTTTAAATTGTTAATATGCTATATGATTAATTTGAAATATGTAATTGTTACTAATGATTACCTATAAGATAATAATTACTAAGATTGGAAAACGTAACCAAAAAAATAGTAATTATTGGAATTGAAAAAAAGGTTTGAGTATAGTCACATATGAATTGAAATTGAGAAAAAAATTAATTTAATCAAAGGTAAATTCAAACTTAAATAAACTAATTTTGAATTTTGAATTAAAAATCAACTTTAATTATAATTTTAAAAATTCTCAATTTAATTAAATTTAAAATAAATTTAAAATTTATATCATTAAATTCAAATTTAATTAAATTCTTAGAATATTTGAATTTATTAACAATAATTAAACAAAATCCATATCATGTACACAATTTATACTTTTATCCTCGAATTTGTTATGTATGCCAATGCCAATGCCAATGCCTCGTCAACATTGCAGCCAGTAATTTTTATTTGTTTATCCTGTTTTAAATAATAAAATCTCGTTGCCTATGCCCGTTTGGACATTAGGAGTCCACCGTTTCCCTTTCTAGGTTTATTTTCAAAAATATCTAATAATATCCCAGACATCGCCAACTTTAATATCTACAAGTTTTTAATACAATTATGAAAACAACCAGAGCAACTGAAAAGATTTTTTTTCCCCTTCTTTCAATAATTCTTTTAATTTTCCAATAAAATCTAATTATTTGCACTTGTTTTTTGATAAAAAAACTTTTTTAAAAAGAAAATGCTTGTTGTTTGTAATTAGTAAGATTATTCTTTTATCACCTAAAGGTCACAGTTCAAATTGCGAAAATATTTTTTTTAAATGTAAAGAGAAATTCGGGTATAATTGATGACCCTCACCTGAATTTGCCTCTTTTTTTTACTTTTTGTGATTAATTTAGAATTTGTGACCTAAAAATCAGGGTTTAGAATGAACTTAACTTTTTTAGTTTGTGAATCTTATAAAACTCAACAAGATGTTAATTAAAATAAAGTTATATTAATTACAAGATTCTTTAATTATTGAATTAAAAAATTTAGATTTAAGTCTATAAAAATTTCAAAATGTTGAGTGATTACAGCTATAAGTAAGAACTCAACCAAAAATGTAAAACCTATCACTTACACAATTTTAATTCCAAATAAATTAATTGATTAATTGACAATTGAGATAAGAATAGGCAATTTTATTATATCTAAGATGGAGGACCCAAATGGGGAAGTCCGAAACTTGAAGGGTCAGAGATGGGCATGGCCACAAAAACCAAGTCGACAGGACGTTATCCCTGGTGAGGATGGGTGGAGTTTTCGTGGCCTTTGAAATTGGATAACCAGTGTCAGAAAAAAGTAGTGGCTTCTGGTTCTGGGACTAGAAATTTCACGACACATGTGACTTAAGTTCTTGTTTTCCTTCAGTATTTTCTTATCTTCTACGTAATCACCGATGAAAATATCATGAGATCCAAAAAATATCAGTGAATGGAGGAAGTTTAAGCTTATCTTTTTTCTACGTTTTGGAAGGGGGGGATAATGATAAATGGTAATGTATCAAGTTTGATGTTTCATTATCAGCCACTCGAGTCAGTCCTAATGTTCTAAGTCATATTAAAATTAATTAAAATGATATTATTTAATTTTTAAATAATTGAATTTTTCAATTTTAAATAACCCTCAGCCTGAACTCAAATATGGTTGAGTTGACCAATATTGTCATCCTAAAAAAATAACATTGTATTAGTAAAAATGGAATAGTATAAAATTGTTAAGTAATATTTAAAAAATGGGATTAGAAGTTAAACCAATAAAACAAAAGATTTAAAGTTTCAAGGTTAAAATGATATTAAATAGTTGTAAAATTATAATTCAAAAAGAAATTTGATCTAACTTATTTGAAAAGGTTAAAATTTAACTAAAAAGGGAATTATTAAAATGAAAAATAATTTGTTTATTTTGGTTTATTAATATTAATTAATTTACAAAAATTAATCATTTTAATAGTAAAAATATTAAAATGAATTAATCATAAAATTGAAAATTAAATTAAATAATCAATAAGTTTAAAATTTTTACAATTTCAATTTTTTAATTATTGCTGATAAGACACACAACTACGTAACTTTGCAACTAGGCATGGTAATGGGCCGGGTCGAGCTCGGGCCGACCTCGGCCCGGCCTCATTCAAGAATGGGCGGACGGCTCATCTATGTTTTTTAAATTAAAAAAAATACAAAATAATATCGTTTTTGACAAAACGGCTTCGCTTTGTCGGGCCGCGATCAGGCCGGGCCGACCATAATCGACTCGTAGCTCGCCTATGATTCGCTAAATTCGGGCCAAAAATAGACCGAACAGACCGGGCCAAAATTACCATCCTTATTTACAACGTTGGCAAGTTACCCGGTTAAAATTTTATCGCTTTGGTGAGCGGTGATACCGTGATAGGGTTTTCAGATCACTAATAGGAACGTAGCAGAGTAATGGAATAATCTGTACACGTGGTGACACGTCCTCTTAAAGGAACAAGTACGCGAATTAACCTTATCACAAACAGAACGCTGACTTTGTCCGTATTCCTTCCAACGTACGACTTTTACCAGAAAAAGTACCGTTGGCAGAGCATATTTGATATATATTTTAAAAGTCAACTGTTAAATTTTAAATTACTTATTTTAAATAAATGAATAGATAAATAATATTCTTATATTTAATAATATTTATAATTTTTTGTGTTTATACTTGTAATTAATAATTACCTTTTATTTTACATACAATGAAGTCTCGTGATAGAATCACTCATGCGACTTCCCTCAATTCTTTCAAATTTATAAAATTATAAAACTTTTAAAAGATATATTTTATTAATTGAACTATTTTTAAAAGTCATATTTTTATATTTAAAATAGTATTCAAATAATTGTTATTGGTTAGTTATTGCTGTAACATTCATTACTATTATGATAATTTTACTTTATCTTCTAAAATATTTTTAAAATTAAGCAGAGAATTAAACCCATAAGAAATTTAAGATTTAAATATTTAACCAATGTTAAATTATCTTAAAATAAATTATAATAAAACTAAAGAATGATGATATTCTTATCAAATAACAAGTTGAAGTTTAATTTTAAAAATTATTAAATAAAAATTAACTGGTTTATTTTAGTTTATAAAAATTAATTAATTAATAATCAAATTGATTTTAATAGTAAAATTTATTAAAATAAAATAAATCAAAAATTATAAATTGAATTAAAAAATTAACCAATTCAAAATATCTGCAATTAAACTGACCTAGCGGTTTGATGTTTTAGTAATTATTTTTTATTTAACAAATAAGGAAGAATAAAATTAACTAGACACAGTTGTTGGTAATCTTTGAGTATTATTCTTAGGCATTTCTACAATCAGAGGTGATACTCTGATAGCTACCGATGTTATACAAATCTGTCGTTTTTGCCGCTTGCAAATTTTACTTGATTTCTTTGACAAACTTTTGCAAAGTAACATTGAAAAGTTAATTATTGATTCAAAAAACCGAGAGAAAATTAAAAAAAAATTATTGATTTAAGAGTGCACTTGGTTTACTTGATAAGATGGTAATAAGAATTATAATAAATATAATGAAAAATATAAATAAATAACATATTACCATAAAAGAGATATAAAAATATTGTTTATTCAATCTTTATGTATTATCAAAAAAAATCATTCCTCATTTTTTCCTTTCTTTTCATACCAATTAAACATTTACAAGTTAAGTATTTTCTTTTACCTTTCATCATTTTCATGCTTGTTTAAGAATACATGGAAAATGAGATTGTTCAATCAAAATTTCACATTTCTTATTTCCAAACTCTAAACGTGGGGATCGAATTAATGCCTAAGACATTTAAAAGAGACATTAATAATGGTTGATTTGTTAAAAATATTGAGAAAATAAAATTTTATTAAATTTTTGTATTACATAAAAAAATAAGAGAGGTTGACTTTACCGCTCGTGCTATGTAGGTATCGCATAGGAAGACCAACAATCCTATGTCATTTCTATCTTTTTTAGTGGCAAGGCTTGAACAAGAATTTGGGGCTTACAATTTGGCTTTTCAAGACAGATGTATGGGGAAAGATCTCGTGAAGCCGTCTGAAATCGTAGGATTGTCATACCTTCAGGGTTTCTGAGCAAGGACTCCTAGCTTAAATAGAGACAAGACGAGTCGGACTTGACAATTCATCAAGCACTAGTAGATCTAGACACTATACCAGGTATATCTTTTGTTTATTTTTTTAATTTTCAGGTACTAGCAGATATCATATTAGGTATATCATTTGGTTATTTATTTTTATTTATTTATGTATTTATTGTACTATTATTTTCATAATCTTTTAGTGCGCAAGTTTTACCTATTTACTCTTTAACCTGC
>JANIIA010000009.1:2096559-2109746 GCA_027478495.1 Erythroxylum alaternifolium | reverse complement strand
TATAATATAATTAATTAAATTATTGTTATTACTTAATAGGTTTGAGAGATGTGTTTTGTTTTAGGTTTTAAGGGGAGAGTATTTTTGACATCTCACCAACGTCTTTAG
The DNA here is from genome assembly GCA_027478495.1 of Erythroxylum alaternifolium. Taxonomy (NCBI): domain Eukaryota; kingdom Viridiplantae; phylum Streptophyta; class Magnoliopsida; order Malpighiales; family Erythroxylaceae; genus Erythroxylum; species Erythroxylum alaternifolium. Next base: position 2,109,638 of record JANIIA010000009.1, on the reverse strand, counting down.
TTTCTGTCTCCGTCCCCTCATCTTTATGCCACAAATCGGCTCAAGTTAAAAGAAATTTAAATTGACCGTTCAGGGCTTCAAGCTAGACCGATGTGATGTCAATTTTAAGTGTGTACGGTATAATTAAATAAAAAATAAAAGATATAGTTATCTTATATAATTTATAAAAGTTTAGAATTTTTTTTAAAATTTTAAATTTTTTTAAAAAATATTTCCTTAAATTCTGAATAAAAATGATATAAAATTTACAAACATAAACATTAGATATGAATAAATCAAATATTATTTATATAATAATTTAATTAAATTATTAAATTTAAAATGAGTTAATTAAATTCTACTAACTTGATAATTTATTATAATTATTTTAAATTTAAATAATTTGTATGTATGTATTATTAGATAATGTTGTTGAAGAGAAGCGGGCTGGACCATAGTCTGACCTCTCCCATAGATCCATTTTCTACGGGCCATTCTCTATTCACACAAGGTACAAAGCCTTCGGTTTAGGAGCCTAAAGTGGAAGTCAAAGATTCTCTTACTTACTTTTTAGTTTTTTGTTGGAATGGGTTAACTCGTCCTTCTTAACGGGCCCATATATAAATGCAATAAAATCCGCCACAAGACCCCATTTAAAATTAAAATTCAGGTTCTTCCACCGTCTTCCTCTGCAAGCTTCACGAACCACCGTGCACCCAAGCAGCCAAGCTACTGATATCAAGCTTCTTTGTACATATACATACACATACAGGTATATCTATAGATAGAGAAAATGGGCGGAGAAACGAAGTTCAGTGTATTGGTGAGCATGTTCGAGTGGATACAGAAGACAAAGTACTCGGCCAAGAAGCGCTCTAAGTTCCGGAAATTTCTCGATAATTTCTGCAGTCCCGATGACTACTTCGCGGCCATACGCCTCATTCTTCCTGGACTCGACCGGGAGAGAGGCTCTTATGGCCTCAAGGAGTCCGTCCTAGCTGCCGCTCTTGTCGACGCCCTCGGCATGTCGAAGGAGTCCGCCGACGCCCTCCGCCTCTTCAATTGGCGCAAAGGCGGTACGAAGACTGGCGCCAATGTCGGTAACTTCCCTCTCGTCGCCTCCGAGGTTTGACTTCTTTTCACATTATTCTTTGTGTTCGTTTACCGTCTCTTTTTGTATGCGTAGTTGTTTGTGCGATGGATGGCTTGATTATTGGGTGGTATAACAGGTTCTTCAAAGTAGACAAGGAATGTCTTCTGGAGGACTTACGATTCGGGAAGTGAATGACTTGCTTGATCGTCTGGCTTCGAGTGAAAACAGGCTAGTATTTCGTTTGTTTTTAACGTTGGTTTAGTTCATGGAAGATATCTACAGTTTGATTTCATCATCTAGTTTGGTGATCTCAAATTTACTATGAATGACATCATTACCTTTGTTACGAACAGGACAGAGAAGTCCTCAATTCTTTCTACCATGATTAAAAAGACAAACACACAGGAAATGAAGTGGATCATCATGATAATTCTTAAAGGTATTGTCTGTTGCAGGCTGTAGTGCCGTAATACTTTTCATTTAACCTTAATTTTCTAGCTTTAATTCTGAAGTTCATTTTACTGATGCCTTATAGATTTAAAGTTGGGAATAAGTGAAAAGAGCATATTCCATGAGTTCCATCCGGATGCAGAAGAGTTGTTTAATGTCACGTGTGACTTAAAGTTGGTCTGTGAAAGGTTGAGAGATCGAAGCCAAAGACACAAACGCCAGGTGTGTTATATACTGACATTGTAGTCTTTTAAACCTTTTGTGCTGTAGAATCAGATTCAATCATTCTGTATATTTGGGTGGGCATTGTTTTCTAGATGCTTATGTATGCTTTCTTGCACCCAAACATGACATAAGCATGTGAAAGCTTGAAAACTCACACACACCCATTGTTACTGGAGAAAGTATTCATTTTGAACTCACTTTTTTTTAATGTAGAAGTGTAATTTAGATGGATGGAACTGAGTGTGAATTTGAGTAGGATATACATGTTAAGACCAGGTTTTGTCTTCAGTGGAATTTATTGAAGGATCATAAGACCTACTAAGGTGTGATTGTGATGGTGTCCTATCTTAAACAATCCTTGCACTCATCTAATTGATTTGACATCATCAGGAAATTATGTTGTGAATTTAAATATGAATATATTGTTTTAAGGAAGGGAGCAGATATTTTTCAAGCTTAAACATAACTTTGGTTGTTGCTCACTGGCTATTAAAACAGCTTAATTCTACTTTTGGCAATTGCTGCTTGCTTTCCATTTTTTTAAAATGATTTTGAAGTTATGACATTTAATCACCTTTCAGGATATTGAAGTTGGAAAGGCTGTGCGCCCTCAACTAGCTATGAGAGTTACTGATGCACATGCTGCATGGAAAAAGGTTTTGTTTTAGCTTATGCTTTGAACTATTCTGATCTCCTAGACTAGGTGAAATAATTTGTACTTTTCAACTTAATGCTAAACATTTATGCTTTTCTCTAAGTTGTAATCTCCTGGCTGGTTAATTTTATTATCTGGATGCGTTAACACTTCTAGTTTTACCTTTTCTATATTTTTCTGGTGGATTTGTAGAAATCCATATGTTGTAAAAGAACTAAACGACATGTATTTTCCATTTGAAAACTTAGCTCTGCATTTCTCTTTTTCTCTTGCTCTCTCCAACACACTTATTTTCTGCGATCTTGTAAAGCTACATGGGAAGGAAATTGTGGTGGAATGTAAATTTGATGGTGATCGCATCCAAATACACAAAAATGGGACAGAGGTGCACTACTTTTCAAGGCAAGTGAGACGTGGTTTCCTTTTCATCAATGTTTTGTGCATGTTCTTTTATTTTTTATTTTTAACTTATCTGTCTTGTTAGCATGTTCTCTTAAATTTTCTGTTTTATAACCTTTGTCTATATTCTTCTGCTTTTGAAATTCATGCTAAAAATTCTAAAATGTTGCAAGCTTTTACATGGGTAAGATTTTCTATTTGTTGAGGTTATTTAAAGCTTGGGCAATGGTTCATAAATAATTGTTCAAGCTTGCTTATTTTGGTCAAGTACGAATACTTACACTGGGATGCTTCATGCACGGTATGATTTGGACAGGAATTTTATTGATCACTCTGAATATGCCTATGGAATGTCAGAGATAATTGTAAACAATGTTTTGGCCGATAGGTGAGATTTCCTTTTTATACATCATAATTTATCTATCACTTGGCTCCTTATTTTTAAAGTATATTTCTTGCAATACAATTGACTGACACGTCACGAACTGGACTCTTTATGTGTAGTGCGTTGCTTCTTCCCTTTCCAATGTTACGAACTGTGACTTTGAAGGCAAAGTTACTATGGGTCTGACTTATTAATGGAAACGTACACTTTTTCTGCTGTACTGTCCTCGCATACTTGTGAGGCAGAACTTGGAATGAAGTGAACTATTCTAACATCTAATAAAAGACAGAAACCATAAGTGTATCTGCATGTGAATGTGATATGTCATCGATAGCTATAGATTTTGAAAGTTGGAAAGGAATTCTCTCTCTTTCTCTCTCTCTTTCAAGCTATTTTTCCTTGTGACATGATACAGGTGCATACTTGATGGTGAAATGTTGGTCTGGGACACTTCCTTGAATCGATTTGCTGAATTTGGTTCAAATCAGGAAATAGGTTGTGAAGCTTTTTATTCTTTTTTTCTTTCCTTTTCTTCCTGATCATTTGACATTTCAATTTGGCTGTATATTTTACTTGTTTCATTTTGCCTTTTTGCAGCCAAGGCAGCAAAGGATGGATTGGATAGTCATAAACAGGTTTGATCACTTCTTTATGTCGTTTATTGTCTTATACGAAGAGTAAACACGAATTGAAGCGTACTGTATATTTCCATCTGATGCAGTTATGCTGTATCCTTTTTGCCTCAAAGTGAAAGTCGAATTAACACCAGCTCTTTTCAAGTGCTTTGATATGGCAAGTTAATGGATTCTCAAATTCACCCTTGTGTTCATAACTTGACATGATTGCCTAGATGTTGCATTTGATATTCTTTATGTTGGAGATACCAGTGTAATTCACCAAAGCTTGAAGGAAAGGCATGAACTTCTCCAAAAAGTTGTGAAGCCTTTGAAAGGTCGTTTAGAGATATTAATCCCTAATAGAGGCCTCAATGCCCATCGAGCTCCTGGTAAAGAATACCAATGGAATTCTATAAGTTTCTTTTTTTTTTTGTGGTGATGTTTGTGTTTTATAGAAAGGAGCAAACATTGTTGTAGCTGATTTAATGATATCTTCCTTTTCAATATGTAAATCGGTGCCAGTAGGATGTGTTGTGGTTGTAAACTAGATATTTTTTAGATATAACATATCTGGGTCCACGAACGGTGTCTTATGTGATGAGGTAAATCAATTTGTATTTGTAAGGTACAGAAACGTCAAGATTTTAGGTTCTTTTCAATCAGTTGATTGATTAGTCCGTTGGCCACCATAGTTGATCAATGACTAGATTTACTTCTTCTCTCAGTTTCTACTGAATACATTTTATTCATTCTATTGCCTATTTTTGTAGCGGTTCTTGTCTTGCTTGGTGTATTGCTGTAACTTGCCTATTAATTTAAAGCTAGAGTCTCTCTCTCTTGTAATATGTGCTTCAAAAAATTTTTCGAGGAAACGATTGTAAACAGTTTGGGTTCCTTCTCGTTCACTGCATGCTCAATATTTGTCAGTTCTGATTAACATGCCATTAGTTTGGAGTCTTCACTCATATTTCAGTATTTGACTCCCAGACTTGTGATTCACTGCATGCTATTTGCTGCTCTTCTATTCTTATCATCTTATATTGCAGAAAGAGTGTCCCTATTCTTGAATGCACAAGCCAAAAACTCTTTTCACCTGAAATGAAATTATGCTTCATGTATAGAATTTGCTATGGTATAAAGGGTGTGGACTAATTAATGTCCATGGACATGAATCTACTTGCATATTTGAATTGGAGACCGTCCTTACTGGGATATCAGATAAAACTTCAGGATTGGGGAGGCAAATGCTCTATGTTCCATGATTTGGGTGGGGAAGTTATCCAAAAGAATACGTCTGTATTTGTGTGTATTAACTATTAAGGCATGCCACCTTGTATGGATGTGGTCAACTAGTGAAATTTAGAGCATGCTTTAATGACTCAACAGTCACTTCTCTGTTTTATTTTTCATTTATGGTGTTCTTGAAAATCATTGCATTACTTTGAAGTTATGCATGTGTCCTATAGCATTAGAGGTGCTGATCTATGTTACTACTTCAGAGTTTGTAACCCGTAGTTATTATTTGTTTCCTATCATCATCAACAGAGACGAAGGGATTGTATTAAAAGACCTTGGTTCTAAGTGGGAACCGAGTGATCGGAGTGGAAAGTGGTTGAAACTGAAGCCAGAGTACATCCGTGCTGGTTCGGACTTGGATGTTCTTATCATAGGTATCTATTTAATGTGATTTACTTCTGGTTTTCTCCGAATTTACTGAGAACTTATCTCAAAAAGTTTACTTTTGATGTTTGTATAATTGTTCTAGGAGGATACTATGGTTCAGGTCGTCGTGGAGGACAGGTATGTTTGGTATCCTTTTTCCTAATAATGAGAATTATGTCTGCTGTTTTTCCACATGATTTTTTTTTTGTGGGCGAGTAATTTCCTGAGCCATTTCTTCTGTTGGATCATGTTTCTAATGGAATTCAATTGTCCTGCACACAATCTTTAACTTTCTCCTCTTAGAAATTGAAGGTGAGATATTCTACAAAATTGCAGGTGGCCCAGTTTTTGGTAGGTCTGGCAGAACGTCCTGCCCCAAATACATACCCAAGACGGTATGATGGTAACTATTATCTATTTTTTCACTAATGAGCTATTATACTCTGTAATCAACGTCAACGATCATTCCCTTGTTTATGCGACTTAGGAATTCGATATACATTGGTCAGCTGACCCTTGCCAACTTTCTATAAGTAAATGCAGAATAACATATTTTTCAGGCACAAAGTTTGCTGTTGGGAAAGCTCCTTAGTGAATTGTCGGATATTTCTGTTGCCATGTCGTTAGTTTGACGGTTTATAAAATTTTCAATACTTGATGCTGAAGTAGCTACTTGTTAACTCAAGGTTGTTCCTTTTCTGTAGATTTATATCATTTTGCAGAGTGGGTACTGGGCTAACTGATGATGAGCTAGATGCTGTTGCCAACAAATTGAACCCTTATTTTAGGTACTTGTGAGATGAATGATTTATTGTGTTTTCTGGCCTCAAATTGTGCCTTATTTAAGATATGATTATTCTCAAACAGAATTTTTTATATTTTATATGGATATTTGGAAAATCTTTATTCCCATTCCCTTTTGTCAGGAAGTATGAATACCCAAAGAAGGCACCACCTAGTTTCTATCAAGTTACAAACAATTCAAAAGAGAGACCAGATGTCTGGATTGAAAGCCCTGAGAAGTAAACATTGCTACATTGTTCCTACAAAATTAAAGATGCAATAATTCAGCATTACCACTTACGAATTCGAAATTCTCCTCCTTTTGCAGGTCGATAATTCTTTCCATTACCAGCGATATCCGGACTATTAATTCAGATGTGTGTTTCTGTTTATTTTTTCGAATCTTGTTCTAATTTAAATTAAACCCTATCATTTATAGGTTTCTCTGGTACATTTACAAATAATTCTTTATAGACCGATGAAGATACCACCTATAATCTCTTATCAAGCCTTGAAAAGAGGAACATTGTTAGAATGTCCATACCAGAAGAAAAGACTTGTTACTTGCTATCTCCAAGTCTATGTCTAAAATGCCCATAGTTTCGATTTAGTGTCAACATGTGCATGTATGCAATTTCGCAAGCTTTTGCTGCTCCATACAGCTTGAGATTCCCACGTATTGACAGAGTCAGATATGAAAAGCCTTGGCATGAATGTCTGGACGTGCAATGTAAGAAGCCTTCATGTGAATTGCTGCATGTTTGTTTCTTGATGTTACTTGGCTTGGTTGATTTTTGTGTGTAATAGTTTGCCTAAAATCTTTTAACTTTTTGGCAGCCTTTATAGAATTAGTACACACGAGTAATGGCACCACGCAGAAAGGGAAAGAAGTGCAAGATAGCAAACCAACACGGTTTAGAGCTTCAAAAAGGGGAGATAAAAAGAATGCATCTGTTGTTCCTTCTCATTTGATTCAGACTGATGTGTCTGACATTAAGGGAGAAACATTGATATTTTCTAATATGATGTTCTGTATCCTTCATACAATCTGTGTTAGCAACCTGCATAATTTCTCTGTGCTCTATGATTGGAAAGCTGTTTTAAAATTTTACTTTTGCCTTGATCCTAGGCTTTTGTCTTGTTTGCAGGACTTCTTAAATTTGTAAAATTTATCTTACGTGCAGAAAAATACAGGCTTTTGTCTTGTTTGCTGGACTTCTCAAATTTGTCAAATTTATCTTACGTGCTGAAAAATACATTTTTCTTGGCAGATATTTACTTATATGATTCAAGGACAATTTTGATGAAACAAATGAGGTTACAACTGATAATAAATGAAACTTGAAAAGATTTATTGGTATTACATTGTCCAATTCATGCTTGCGTCACTTTCTGTCTTCTCCCCTTTGCTTTAAACTTAAAGGTGCCAGATGTCATGGAACACTTTAGAAGCTAAAATGTTGAAGTCAAATTGAACCTTCAAGTTCCAGCGCTGTACTAAAAAATGTTTTCTTCTTATCATTTGTACCTTTTGTGATCTCCTTAGCATCTACAGACTTTGTGAATGTGCCCCCGTCTTACTCTCTTGAAGCGTTGCACAAAATGGTAGCAGAACATGGAGGAACTTTCTCCATGAACTTAAATACTGCTGTAACTCATTGCATAGCGTCTGAAAGCAAGGGTCTTTCTCTTTCCTTTTCTCTCTTTCACATGCACATACACATATGCACTGTGGTGCACTTGGATACAAGCTTTTCAAATGGAAGCGGTTTTGACTGAGTATGAATATCTCCCAGGGATAAAGTATGGGGCGGCAAAGCTTCGTGGAGATGTTATTCATTATTCTTGGGTCATTGACTGCTGTTCGCAAAAGAAGCTCCTTCCTTTACAGCCCAAGTTGGTTCATTTTAGTCTTTGTATCTTTATTTCGTTCTTATTTTGGGATGGTTGATAAGAAGTTGGGGCTTTGTGCTGCATTCTACCTCTTTGTTTTGCAGGTACTTCCTTTTCCTCTCTGATGCCTCAAAAAAGAAGTTACAGGGAGAAATAGATGAATTTTCTGATTCGTATTATTGGGATCTTGACTTTGATGGTATTAAGCAGGTATAATTGTATTATCCTTCTGTCCAAGTTTGGGAACTTGATGGATCACTTGACAAACAATAAAGCAACACAAAGCTGAATTGAGGAATTAGAAACTAAAGAGACATAAATGAAAAACTAAATGATGATTACTATTCCCTGAATTATCTTTTTGCATGATACATTTCCTTTTTTCTTTTTTTTGCTGTTTTTCTGTTCAAGTACATGTGGCAAACATATAAGGAGAATACCATGGAGTTAGTTACAATTTTTTTTTGCATTATTTCCAGCTTTTAAGTAACATAAATGTATCTGGAGATGCTATGACCACTGAGCATGTGAAGAAGTACTGTCCAAAGGAACGATGGTGTCGATTTTGTGGTTGCTCTATATATTTCTTCATTTCAGGACAATATTTGTAAGATCACTGCTGGTTATAACTTCAAATTGAAGCAGCCTCTTATAAGTATTCTTTCTGACTCGGCTAGTTTCCCCTTGTGAATTAACTTCTTGAAGAACACCTGATTGGGAGTCCTTGTTGGGACTGAAATTGAGGAGGTTAAAGCTTGAAGTTTGTTTAGGTGGTGGTGATGTAACAAATAATCTTGCTCGTGCTACCCATCTGGTGGTCCTGACAGTGCCAGGATCTCATGTGGATTTTGATTCTCTTGTGAAGAGGTATTGCGAATCCAAGTCATTCTATGTTCTGCTTGTAAGTAACTAAGTTTCGGCAAATGATGGTATTGAATATCTTATTCAAAGTTATATCTCGTGTTCTTTGCATAGTATTTCTGCTGTAGAAAAACAAGTTCTCCTGGATAAAAGGTTGCATTTGGTTGGTTCTCGATGGTTAGAAGATTCATTTGGTGGGGATCAAAAGTCACAAGAAGATACATACATCTTGGAGCCAAGTGGGGTTGAATGGGCAAATATTAAAGACTGGTAAGTGCAGACATGCATTTGGGTTGAATGATCATGAATGTGGATCTTCGAAGCATTAACCAGCCAAAGTCATGCTTGTAGCTTCCGCTGATAATGAATCATAGTCCCATGAAAGTTGAATAAACTTAAATTATGGTGCTTTCCTACACGTGCTGTTGCTATTAATATTAAAAGTAAATTTTTGGGGTTTATCTTCACATGTCAATATTTATATGCATGTTGATCTGTTCTCAAGATTATGGAACAAATTAAATGCATGTTCAAGTGCCAGCACGATGCAATTCGTTTAATAAAATCAATCTATTTTGTGTGCTTACAGTTCTTATGAAGTGCAAATATATGCTTCTGGCTTATAATAAAGCAGCAGAAGCAAGGTTAATAGACAATACCTGGTGTGGCTTATAATAGTTTGAGTGGAGTATGTGAACTTTACATTGTTAAGTTTCGTTGCAATGAAAGCTATCAGATGCTTTTCTTGACTTAAATTCTACCCTCGATAACATTCTTTTCCTGAGACATTCTGTATGGGAGTCATGATGATATTCGGAAAATGGATTGATTGCAAGAACTGTGGAATTCAAAAGATTATTTAAAATTTGGGTACACAATCAAAGCCCTAACCTTGTCAGTCACACTCGAATGACATCCTTTGATTGGAGCTTTATACCTTCTGAACTGGACATATCACTGTCCTTAAATGTTCTTACATTTGATGCCTGGTTCATTCTGTTTGCTTGCTCACTCTTCTTTTCATTCCATTTATATCACAGCATAAGCAATATAAAGTTGGAAGCAGGTCCTTCCCATATGGATGGTGCAGGAAAGGAGATCATTGCACCATTGGCTGATAGAGAAAGGAATAAGAGAGGAGGTAAATCCTCTTTGGGAAATTCTAGGATGTTGGAGTCTCCAAAAAGGGATGTGAAAAGGAAAAGAGGGAGACCCCCTGGTAGCAGCACAGGAATGGGCAAAATAGATGTTAATCAAGCTCGAAGAACAAGAGCACGTATTGTAAAGAAGCCTGCTAAAATATCTTCCGACAAATCAGATGATAACAGTTCCGAGGACGGGACTAATGAAAGGGCCGTGGAAACTAGTGAAGAAAATCTTGAAAGCCACAGAACTGATAGTTTGGAAAATTCAGAAGTTCAAAGGAGAGGAATGGTGGAAGATTCGAAATCAGGCGAGACAATTGACAACACAGGTGGTGTAGATAAACGACAAGAGTTACAACAGGAGCGGTTCAACAAAGTTTTCGATATGGAAAATGATAACGGGCAACAACATGGCCTGGAGGGCGAGAGAAATGACAAACTCGAAGTTATGTTTGACCCCGTTAATGCCATGTTGATGGACATGATTCCAAGCCTTCGAATGAAGGAAGCAGAAACTACAACTGCGAATCCTGTTGACGAAAAATCAACCACGAAATTGGATTCACAGCCTGTCAAGAAAATGAAGGAAGCAGAAACTGCAAATGCAAATCCTGATGATGAAAAGCCAACCATGAATTTGGATTCGCAGCCTGTGAAGAAAAAGAAAGTCAGCTACAGGGATGTGGCAAGCAAACTGCTTAAGGATTGGTAAAACATAGCGATATATCAGGTTCATATTTGTTTTCTTGTTTTTATCACTGTGATGTATATATATATATAAATTTAACAATGAGATCATCCTATTTGATAGTTTACTTTTGAGCTATCAGTGATGTTAGAAAATGTTGTTGTTGTTGTATATTAGAGATCGGTACTGTTTGGTCCAAAATTAACGTACTAATTAAATTTAAATTTATTGGACTTTGATTAGGTTCAAATTTAAAATTCAATTTTGGGATTAAGGATAATTTTTTTAAAATTGAATTTTTATTAAATTTTAATATGTAAGTAATTTTGATTGGATTTTGACTCAAGAAAATAATTTTTAAAATTTAATTTGTTGGTAATTTTGATTTGAAGAAATTAGTCTTGATTAAATTGAATAAAATAATATTATTTTATTAAATTTTAATTTAGTAATTTTTAATATTTGATTTATTTAAAATAAAATAAAATAATTTATTTATTTATTTATTTTTAAAAATTATTTTATTTTATATTTATATTTAAAATAATATTAAGTTAAAAAAATTTAGTGTTTTTTTATTTTTGTATTAGTAATTATTATCTTTAAGATGAAACCTAAAATTTTTGGCTATTTAGACTCAAACCTTTAGTCATCCTCCGGTTGACTGACGCTTAGGTCACGTTTGGTACGTAGCACTGGAATTAAAGGGATTGAGATCGAGAATGTGATTGGGATTGAGATTGGTAGTCGGAGTGGAATTAGGACTTTAAAATTATGTTTGGTAAGAGGTAATATTTGGAGGGATTGTTTTCATTAATTTTATTTTAAAATTAGATAGAAATTATGGAAAGACAACAATGCCCCTTTCAAATATTTTAAAACAAAAAAAAACTCACTGAATCTCTCCCTTTCATATCGTCTCTCCTCCCACTCTGCACATCGGCTCCGTTCCACACTCAAATGATGTTAGCTCTCTGTCTTTCCAAATCTCCTCCCTATAAGACGGGTCTTTCCAGATAGGCGAAGAGAGAATCCAAAAAGAAAAACATAATTGGTATAAAAACATCAATATAAGAGTGCGGTGAAAAAATCAATTACAGATATGGTATAAAATATTTCCTCAACACATATCCAATGGAAGAATGATTTGGTATCAAAAAATCAGTCTAAGAGTGAGGTGACAAACATAAACAAGGGACTGAAAATATCAATAATAATGATGTTGCGTTTAACAGAGATGCTGCGCCTAAAAATATAATTTACAGAAAAGAAAATCCAAAAGCAAGTGATGAAGAAGAATATATGTGTATGTTTGTCATAAATAATGTAGAGTGAAAGCGAAACTTACTGGTGATGCTGCGTTTAATGGCAACAACAAGAGAGAGAACGATGAAGAGAGTAACTCGGCAAATCTGGTAATGGCAAAAACAAGGGAGAGAACGATGAAGAGTGAAAGTGAATGACTTCAGAACGATGAAAGAAAAGATAAATTAGGGCAAATATAATAAGGTTAAACTTGTCCAAAAATTATTATAAGTGGGAATATTTTTGTTTTCAAAATTTTCAATCTCAGGTTTTAAAATGCAATACCAAGGGAGGAGGCGGGCTTGCCCAATCCAACCTATGTGGTAATGTGTAATCCTTGGGCTTCTTTAATATTACCTACCAAACATACTTATTTGACCGATTCCGTATCCCAACCCCTATCCACGCCTCCAGTGCTAAGTACCATTTGTGGCTTTAGGTACTTTAGATGTTTTTCTTTAACAATACATGAAAATGGTTAATTTTAAGATAAAATTAATAAAAAAATAAATTTGAAAGTTGAAACTCGGGCACAAATTTTGTACTGTTTCGGTCGGGACTGCCTTCTTCCAACTCTAATGTCCCATGTGGTCAAAACTTAACACATTTTTACTTTTTGAAGGAAGTTTTATAATGGAGTGGAATAGAATAAGATAGAAGCAGAAAGTTTTATATTATGTTCTATTATATCTTAAACAATAAGAATAAGAAACTTTCAATTTGAGAGGTTGAGGATAAAACGTGATCTAATAAATATATACTACCTAATTTTTCGTAATGTCAGTTATTTCTTCTTACTTTAATAACAATCAACACATTTTTATATATTTATTAGTTTTTTCGTAATACTAATTATTTCTTTTTACTGTAATACTAATTATTTCTATATAAATAAAATATCTATAAATTATTTTTAAATATAAATAATATAGAATAGAC
>JANIIA010000009.1:2050081-2061285 GCA_027478495.1 Erythroxylum alaternifolium | reverse complement strand
TTATAATTAAAGCCTAATCACAATAAAAATAATAAAATTAATCCCAAACATATTGAAGAAGAAATCGGGGTCCAACAGTACAGATTATCACATGTCTAAGCAACACATACTCGTTTTCTCATAAGTTCTATTAATAAATCTATTGCTTTTGAACTTTTACATATGGATTTGTGGGGACCTTATCAATAATCCTCCTTAAGTGGCGCTCACTATGTTTTGACAGTTGTTGATGACTTTACTAAAACCATATGGATATTTTTATTAAAAATCAAGGATTATAAAAAAAATTGAAAATGATTCGTACATAATTTCAAGCTTCTGTTAAGTGTGTTCAAACTAACAATGGTTCTGAGTCCTTAAATTTGACTTATTAATCTTTGTTTTAGTCACTTAGCATACTACATCAAAGAACTTGTGTATATATGCCTCAATAAAATGGTGTTGTTAGGCATAAACACAAGCATTTATTGCAAGTAACTCGAGCTCTGTTATTTCAATCAGGTTTGCCTATCAAATTGCAAGGTGATGTTATCCTAGCTACTACATATATAATCAATCATTTGCCCCCTCCAGTTTTAAATTAGCAATCACCTTGTCATGTTTTGTTTCAAAGATACCCTGACTATTCCTTTATGGAATGTTTTGATTGCCTTTGTTTTGTTTCAAATACTTTTCTTGGTAAATAAAAAATTTACATTAAAGTTTTGAAATCTATGTTTCTCGGATATTCATCTAGTCAAAAGGCATATAAGTTGTATAATCTAGATATACATTTGGTTTTTGTTTCTAGAGATGTTATATTCTATGAACATGTTTATCCTTTTAAGTCTTTTCTACAAGAGTTTTCAGATTATCCTAGTAATTCTATATCCTTATCAGTTTTTGATTTTATAATTAAAGATTCAATTGTCTCTTCTTCTGATAATTCTTCTAATATTGATCCTGTTAAAATTATATATGATCTTTTATCTATGTCTTTTGATCGTGTTTCTCTTGTTTCTTCTCCACCTGATCCTATTTCATCTTCGTTTGCTATTCAAAAAAGTTCTAGAGATTTATGCAAGCCTTTATGGATGGACGACTTTATCGCAAATATGGTTTTATCACATATTATCACTAATTCTTCTCCATGCAATTCCTTTAATTTTTCCCCCCACACGCCAAAAATGTTTCCTTATTACATTTCTCCTTATTTTACACAACATTATGTATCTTTCTTGGCCCTCGTGTCTACTGTTAAAGAACCAACTTCTTATCATCAAGCAAAACTTGTGCCAAAATGGGTTCAAACTATGAATTCTGAGCTTTAGTCTTTAGAAAATAATCATACATGGGAGATTATTAACTTAACTGTTGGTAAAAAGCTTATTGGCTTTAAGTGGGTATATAATGTAAAGTTTAAGTCAGATGGTCGTGTTGAGCATTATAAAGCTCAACTAGTTACGAAGGGCTGTAAATAAGTCGAAGGCATTGATCACTGAAAGTTTCTCCCCAGCTGCAAAAATGGTCACAGTTTGAGTATTTCTAATAGTTACAATTACTTGTGGTTAGCCAATTCATCAACTTGATATTAATAATGCATTCTTGCATGGATTCTTGGATGAAGAAGTTTACCTTTTGCCACTTGAAGGTTATGACAGAGTTGGCCCGAATCGGGTGTATATATTGAAACGCTTTTTATATGGTCTAAAGCAGGCCTCTTGACAGTTTAGTAGTAAACTTCGAGATTTTTGTTTCACTCAATCAAATCATGATTCTTGTCCCTTCATCAAGCAGGTGCATTCTAGTTATATTGCTTTAGTGATATATGTGGATGATGTCTTAATTATAGGGCCTTCTCTACATCTAATTCAACACGTGAAAGATTTTCTTCATCAATAGTTCACTATACAAGATCTTGGTGTTGCTAATGCTAAATATTTTTTTGGTTTGGAGCTTGTTCATTCTCCAAAGGTTTATATATCCATAAATGAAAATATGTTTTAGACATTGTAGAAGATGATGGTCTTCTTGGAACAAAACCCGCAACTACACCTTTACCTCATAAGTTCATAATTGAAAATCTTGATTCTTCTTTGTTTCTTGAAATTGATCGATATAGGTGATTGATTAGAAGGCTCTTATATTTGGGTTTTACTCTTCCTGATAGCACTCATGACACTCAACAATTGAGCCAGCATGTTCATTCTCCCACATAACATCATTGGTTGCTGCCTTTCATGTCTTAAAATATCTTAAAGGTTCACCATCAATAGGTCTCTTATTTCCTATTGTCAATGATTTTCAACTTTAAGCATTTTGTGATGCAGATTGGGCATCCTGCTCTATAACAAAAAGACCTGTTACTAATTATTGCTTTTTTTGGGTCATGTTTTGATCTACTAGAATACAGGAATTTATCACTTTCTCTACAGCTGTATGTGAACTTTAATGGATCTCTTACTTGCTTCATGATCTTTCCATTAAATTTTCGCAATCAATTCCTTTATAGTGCGATAACTAGACTGCCATTCATATCTCTTCTAACCTAATTTTCATCAATGAACTAATCATCTTGAGATTGATTGCCACTTGGTTCACATAAATTCAAGTAAGTGTTCGTTCATCCTCAATTTGTTCCTTGGGGGAGAAGTAAATTATATAATTTGTTAATAGTGAAAGAATTATAGATTATTATAATTCTAAAAATATAGTTTTTTTAGTCATCTTTTATAAGGATCTATCTCTATCTGTAATTTGACATGAGAAATAATACAGAAGCATTTTCCATTTCCTTATGTTAATTCACAGTGCCTAATAGATATATATCTATATAGTGTTTAATGTATATGTCATATTAGTACAAAATATTTTTTAATGTTTATAAAATTTAAAAATTAATAATTGAATTTAAATTTTTAAAATTTAAGTACTTTTAAATTTGTTATGCTCAATTATTTCGAGTGCAACTAAAAGTGGTGGGGAATTGTCATTATTTGAGGATCTAGGTTAAAATTCAAATCATGACTAAAAATGTATTTTGAACCTAATGTTTACAACAGAATACAAAATAGTCTCTAATATTTTTAAGTATTCAAATTGAATCATAACGTTTTCAAAGCATTTAAAACAAACTTTAAGCAGATGAAAATTTAACAAGTTAACTTCCCATTAATTAAATGTTACATTAATATTGACATGATATTATTTTTATTTTTTAAATAAAAAGTGAGTTTTATTATCATATGACAAGATTTATTGTTTGAAATATATACCAGTAGACTCTATTGTCACATAATAATGAAACTTATTTTTAAAAAATTAATTATATAATAACAGACTTACTTTTTATTTAAAAATAAAAAAATATTAAGTCAATATTAACATAACATCCAACTGATGAAAATTTTAATGGACATTTAAGGTTTGTTATAAATATTTTAAAAATATTAAGATCCAATTGAAACGTAGATAATATTAAAAATATATTTTATTATAAATATTAAGGTTTAAATGTAGTTTTAATTCAAATCATAGACCAAATGACATATTGGGTTTCCCTAGGCAAAAGCAAGCACAACAATGTAGACGCGAAATCTGACTAGTTCTTGACATCTTGTTATGACCAAACCCGGTAGGAAGTGGACATTAGTGTTGGACACTTGGACTTGGATCGATTGATACGACAAGCGACCCATGAGTCATGATTTAGTTTCTGATCCGACGAGTGCCACATGTTTCCTTAAGCTTAACTTCAGTTCTGAACTTGCTCAACGAGGGCTTGAACTAGGAGTACAAGTCCGTTAGCCACGTGTAATATTGTGTAAGGACAGGACATTTCAATGTTAGTTAGTGGTAGGTACATTTCTGTCCACTGGTTATACTTTTGATGCTTTCCCTGTTTCGAGTAATCTGGAACTTTACGTCAGATCTCTTTTTAACGCTGTTAGGGACGAAAATTTGAGTTAACGTAAAAATTAATATATAAAATTTAAATTAATTAAACTTTATATTAAAATTGAAACTTTCCAATCTTTTATTTTAAAACAATATTATTTAAAAAATTCTAAAATAATTTTATTTAAGTGCCAGAGTGGTCTGTCTTATCCAAGCACAGACGAGATAGACTGCCAGTGTGGATAAGAAAAGAGCATAGGTCTTCTGAAGCCTACTACTTAGGTCGATCGATCCGCAGAGCCTATTTCGTAGTTTATGTGCAAAGTTATTAAACTTTGAATTTAGAAATACATGAACAAATGTGACTCAAATTTAGTTGAAATTCAGACTTTTAGCTCTCTTTTTATCAAATAAATTTATAAAGTTGTAATTTAACTTCAAACTCAATTAAATTAAAGTTTAAATTTAATTTTTATTGAATTTAAATTTACAAATTAAATCCAATTTTAAATTAATTCAAATGTTATTATTTTTACATAAATTTTCGTGTTGTTGTTAAGAAATGAGTAATTTTTACAATTATCTACTAATTACTATAGTCATTTACTTTTAGTATAATTCGTGAGATGCATCTAATTATCTTCTTGGCTAAATTCAGAATTTGATAAAACTCTACTCTTTCTGTGAACAAATCAAACTAATACCTCAGTTCGTGCTGATGCAAATGGAAGTTAAAAGATCAGTTGGATGTAAGTATGGCAACAAATTAATTAAAATTTAATCTATTAATTTAAAATTAATGATGTCATTTTCCTTAGCCTCGCTCTCTGTCTGTTTTGTTCCTTGTGTATAGAGTTGGTGTTTCCAAAAGCTATATATATCATGCATTATATTGTACTGCATGTTTTTAACATGGCAAGTACTTCAAGAGACTCCCATGAAATGAAATGCGTTATGTTAGGTCTTTACATGGGTACGTTCTAGCTTCGTTTCCACGATAAAACAGGCAGGAAGTGGATTCTGTTGTACCTGCACATTCTTAAGATCCTAGAATCTCATTGAAAGGAGGAATATTTTGTGAAGCAACTGTGGGATGTTCAATCAACTTATATCTTATTAACGGATTCACTGTGTGTGGGAAAATGACACTCTTTGTACAAATATGTTATCTCAAGATCCCTAAGCCTAAACATTTGTTATTAACCGAATAAAACGTTGCCCAAATATTCCTATCTAGGGAAGAGTTAATGCGACGGTGAGTCGGTGGTGAATGGAATTTTAACGAGGAAGAGTTGATGGGTCAATTAATGGCGAGTAATGAGCATAAGAAGATGAGTTGGTGGTGCTGTCTCGGCTTCTAGATGGGTAACTGTGGATGACAGTCGTGTGGTGGTGGTTTGTCTTATGAGAAAGAAGCAATAGGTAAAGGAGAAGGATTTTATAAAATATTACTAAGAAAAGCTTCATTTTAAAATTATCATAATTTCAAAACATTGTCAAAATATCATTTTATTTTCCTTCCTCTTGAATTAGTATAATACCAAAAGATGACTTAAAAAATTCCTCCGAATCTCAGGCCAGACCATGTGGAGAGATTTGTTTGTTCTTTTCTAATGAATGAATTAAACAAGTTGTGAAAAGTCTTACTTTCAACAAGAAATAAGTGCAAAGTTGACAAAATTAATATTATTATTATACAATTTGATCGTATTCAGTAGTGTTTTTGGTTCTATCTATTTAATGTCATTGAATTGGTAAGGCAATCATTCATGGCAGCAAATCTTGAAAGTCTGAGACACAGCATCTTGATCATTTATAAACCATCAAATAGCTTTGAAATCATATATTCCGTCATTGAGCACCTAATACGCACGTTTTCTCTGAAAATATGAGTTGGATTTTGGGTGATAGGAAGCTGAAGTAAATACCATTAACACCAATAGCTCAACGTCGTCATGACCCACGAACCAGGAACAGGTGGGCGTCAAATTTAAGCACGCATGCTATAAGTTGCATTGGAGTCCTCGGTTTAATTAATCATCATTAATATATATCTTGGACGATTAATAACCTCTATGCATATACATCTCATTTTAATTATATATCTGAGTGAAACTAATACAAAATATTAATCTTGATTTGTATAATAATTACAAATTTTATAGATGTAAAAATTACCTAGCTTGCTTAATTAAGACTACAAATTTAGGAGTCGTTTGATTTCACTTTTATTTTTATGGTTTTTTTAATTTTTTTGTTTTTAGTTTAAACCTGTTTGGTAGTTAATGTTGATATAATTATACTTTTATCACTGATAATAATTATATATTAGATCAAACTTAACGATAAATTATTTGTAATCTCTTATATAATATTTATTAATAAATTATTAATAAAAATAATTTATTTCATTAAAATAAAATAATTTAAATATGAACTTTTAAAAATTAATATTTATTTTTAATATATTTTAATAATTAAATCAAAATTTATTTAATTTAATACTAAAATTTAAATAAAATTATTCATAATTTTCATTAATAATTAATTTTAATTAATTAAATGTATAATGTTAAATTAAATATTATAAATTTTGTTAATAATTAATCTATTAAATAATTAAATAATTTATATTTAGTTGATAGTAAATTAGATTAAAAAACATACTTTTTATAGGTTTTATAATTTTTGAAAATAAGAAGAAACTAAAATAAAAAATTCAAATAAATAAGTTTTTTTACTATATTTAAAAATAAAAACAAAAAACAAAAGTTTTAAAATGAAACTCCTTTGTCTTTTACTCGAAGAGGATGACACCCAAGCCAATTTATGGACTTCTCTATTCTATGAAACGGTTGACGGAATACGACCTCTATGAAGCTGACTTGTCGTGGATCAAATAGGGTTTTCGCACGGACTCCCTTTCACGTTCTCCACACAAACACAGCAAGAGCAAGCAACCAACTTTCCAAGTTTCTATGCATTATTGTGAATGTTAGTTTGAAAGCTGAACCAAACACGCACAGGAATGGTAGCTGCGCCTTGGGATTTTGCAGGGTAAATATCAACTACACGACAAGCCACATGGATGCGATACTTTTAAGTTTTAAGGATCAATACGATTTACGATCCATAGCAGTGGCAGGTCCCCCTTTATGCAACCCATCCTCCAACCAGTGTTCAGACTCGATGACTCTTTATCTACTTTCCGTAAATAGTAAGGTTCTAACACTGTTAAGAAAGAACAATTTAACGAAATTATTGATTAATATTATGATTAATCAATACAATTAATCTAACCCTAAAATTGCAATATATTAGATTCATGAATTGAATGAATAAATACCTAAAAATTGAGGAAAAATTAAGTCCATAGTTGTTTTCTGTAAAGCGAAGTGACAGAGACGCAGAAAACTAACTATTGCTATTCTAAACCCTGATTAGAAAATTTCGTACAATTTTTAATAGGACGACTGTATTTAAGGTTGGCTAACAGTAGAGCCTTCTGTGCACTGCAAACTATGAGCCAAGCCTACCTACTATGGCAAGCCCATAAATACAGATTTAATGACACGTTAGAGAGAATTAACAAGCTCAATTATCTTGACATCAAATTAACCGGGGTTTAATTATTATTATACTAGTGCACCAAATTAACCATTAAAATTCTATCCAGTTGTAATTAAATTCATGCACAAATACGTACAAACGAACATAATCACTCACAGCAAACTTACAAGCACATTAGTACGATAATCACCCAAAACACAATAGTTACTGTCGGGTTTCGTTTTAAGTCTTAAACGGTGCTTCTGTGTATACGAAAATGACATGGCTGGTTTTGCTGCAGTTGGTTCTATTGATTATACTGTCCTACATATATCAAATCACGACCCTTTCTAAGGCAATGTCTTAGAACTACTGTATTCGGTACCAACTGTATTAATGCCAGAAAAATCACGTTCAGGATTGAGTTCTTCCATTTTTTCTTTTTTAGGAATGAGTTCTTCCATTTTTTCTTTTTCTTTTTTGTTTTTTCGGATAAGTGGACTTACGATGTCTGACTTTTATGATACAACCCACACCACGTGGATCTTGATGGTTCACACAGAGTTTAGTTGAACGGTGTGTGAAACTGAGATGTGATGAATCGTAAAGTTTTCTTTTTTTATATATAAGAATGGTCCGACCCGCCACAAGTATGTAGTGAACCGTATATTTATATATACTAACTCCAGCCACGGATCATCGACAAACGGGAATAGGTAGAGACAGAGAGAAGAGTGGCAATGGTAAGGAGAGCACCGAAAGAGGGATTGAGCAAAGGACCTTGGACTGTCATGGAAGACAAAATCCTGACAGATTACGTCAAGGCTCACGGTGAAGGCAAATGGGGCAATATTCCCAAAAGGGCCGGTGAGTTATGAGGATGAAAGCTAGTCTGCCATCTTCAATATTCAACTTATAATGTCTTATGAGAATTTAAGCTAGCATGATGTTAATATGATCAGCTTCATTTTGCGTTTGCTTGACATGTAATATCATAATCCCTGACTTTCTAACTAACTTCGCAATATGATACATCTTGTGCAGGTTTGAACAGATGTGGCAAGAGTTGCAGGCTTCGATGGTTGAACTATTTGAGACCTGACATCAAACGAGGGAACATTTCACCTGACGAAGAAGATCTCATCATCAGGCTGCACAAACTCCTTGGTAATAGGTAAATCTTAATTACTCATGACTAGACCTAAGTAAGGTTGATTTCTGTGTCATATTGAAGTTTCGATGTTGTGTCACAAGTAGATGGGCTTTAATAGCTGGAAGGCTACCTGGAAGAACAGATAACGAAATCAAGAACTACTGGAACACATATCTGTGTAAGAAATCAGCGCAAGGAAATCAATCGAGCACCAAGCGTAAACCAATCTCCAGGAAGGTCACACCAATTGCAAATCCCACTGATCATCATCATCAGGTCTCATTAACAACAAACCTGCCAAATGTTAATGAATACCATCACACCTTCAACGTGAGCTTGGCACCACCGACAACAGCTACCTGTGTGCAACACAATGCAGCAAAACAAAACGACATTTCATCGCAGTTTGTGAAGGAATTTAACGCAGAGAACATCAGCATCTCAGATTATCTTGACCTAGATTTCCCTCAGCTCAGAGACTTCGATACATACGACACATACAACCTTAATGTCGGTGAAGAAGATGGTGTTATAAGTACCAATATTGGACATAAAAGTGAACTGTCCATTTGCTCTGATAAAGGTCAAGCATTTCTGGTACCAGATTGGAGTGGCGACGATCATATTCTTCAGGCTAATGTACTAGAGTCTGATTTCGGATCTTTGGCTTCTTTAATGGAGTCAACTGATGAATGGATAAATAATTCACCAAATGTTTGTTGATTAATCAGTTCCCTGATTTCCCAATTTTTTGTACATTTAAACAGTAAATTGATTTTGGTTACTTAGAGTGCTCATGCAGGCCAATAACGAAAATCTTCTCGTTAACAGTCTATTAGGTTAGGGGCTATTTGATTGAATTCTATTTTTCTACAGTAATTTTTAATTTTTAGTTTTCAGTTTGTTTATAAAAATAAAACACTTATTTGATTGTTAATATTAATGTGTTTATTTTTATCACTAATAATAATTATATATTAGATAAAAAGTAAAAATAAATAATTTTAATTAAATAAATTAATTATATACATATGTATTATTAGTAAGTGAACCAATATTAATAAACTACGATTTCCTTCACAATTTTAGCGAAAACCCACATTAATATACCCTTCATCAATTAAATATAAAGTATAATATATTATAAAAGTCAATATCTTTTACCCAAGAATGCTGACATTACCTAATTTAATAACTTTATGAGTTATCTTTTTGGTTTGTTGTATTTGTTTTTTAATGTCCACTTCAAAATGTGTGCCAAACGCTCTGGTGATCTACACAATAATTCTTTTTCGATGATTTATTTTATCTAAAAATCGATACTTTATATCTAAAACGTAGTGGCCATGAATGATGGTGACATATAGCTAGAAAATGTACTTCTGTCTATGTGGCCGTGTAGAAGCCAACATCTGTAAATTAATTACGAACCTAATCCATGGAAAAATAAATATTAAGAAAATGAAATAGCATGAGCCTCCTGGAATGATGCAACACATATACTGATGATCTTCCTGGTTCGCGTCACAATTAATGGGAAGATTCTAGTATTGATAGATGTCAAATTCATGGACTCCCATCAAATAATTGCTTGTCCCTTCACTTGTGTCAATACGTTATAAAGAAATCAAATGTAATTAATGGCTCGGATCAATGAACATATTGGTAAATGCCAAGTAATTATCGGATTTCAATTGGTTAATTATCAACAATTTAATTTTTTCGACTTTTAAGGTAATTATCGTTTTGCATTTAAAACAAATATTGCGACGGCTTGGATCGTGAGCTGTATACATTTTCATATATCACATACTAGTCACATGCTACAAACAATTAATGTCCTGATCAAAATTTAATACGTTTGGCTGCCATTCGGAAATTTCAGGAGCAAAACCACGTGATGGCAATCAGGTACCATCCGTTAATGTTGAGCAATTATGAGATCTTTTGCAAGGCATAGGAGGTCTACTGGTTAGATCAGGAGCCAAGGGAATGAAGGAGGCTTTATTAACGCTTTATCCGAGTTGCAAGATCAAGATTACACTAAGATAGAATTAAATGGAGAGTTGAGAGTGAGTGTAAGTAGAAAAATACGAGAGTCATTGCTTTGGAAAAAAAGAGTGAGAATAAGAGTTAAATTTCAGTTATTTCTAAACGATATTAACCCCTCTTTGTCTAATGTTGTTTTGTCATTGTAGTAGGACTTTAAGGATTGAACATCATATTGATTTTGTCCCAAGATTGCCAATTCCCAATAGGCTAGCCTATAGGACTAATCCTAAGGAATCTAAGGAGGTTCAGCAACAAGTGATGAGTTGGTGCAAAAAGGGCTCGTGAGAGAGCTTGAGTTCGTGTTCAATTTCAGTAATCTTATTGTCTGTTTAGTTAGCGCCTTCAACATGTATAGACGGGACGAGACAGAAATTTGAAGACGGAACAAAACAAAAATTAGAGACAGTGAGGCATTTGGTTGCGATGGACAGAACAGAGAAAAATGTCCTCGTCCTCAGGACAGAAATATGTTTGGTTGCAATGGACAGAACAAAAAGTAGTATTTAATGACAAAAATACCCCTGCAGTATAATATATTGGAAAGATGTATTTCATTGGTTATTTCATAATTGTA
>JANIIA010000009.1:2008736-2023331 GCA_027478495.1 Erythroxylum alaternifolium | reverse complement strand
ATTTATAATTTTAAATTTATATGACTAATAATATATTTTTAATTATTTATACAACAATTAATAATTTATTAAATCAAAAAGTTTTTTAGTTATTTTATCTTTTTTAGTAACCGCAACTGTATTTATCAAATACCTATTTTCACGTTTTAGCAGTTACCATAACAACAATCTCAAATATATAAGTATTTATTGAAAATAAGTACTTATTATTTTAATAAGTTGATTTTAGTAAATTGTCAGTCGACACCACTACTTTAAACTATGCCTTAAATTTAAATTTTTTTACCGATATAATTTAAATGCAAGTAATAACTAATTTAAGCAGACAAACGCGAACATCGTTATTACTTTATATATACTGTGTTGGGTTTTTACTTTTTACAGCTGTTAAATTAATCAAACTGTCCTGACAGCGCGGTGAAAATAAATTAAAAAATGAAAAAATAAAAGGAATACATAGTACATACATGAGCTTGATGGGCAGGCACTCGTGGGCAATGGGGCGGTCCCGCAATTGAGAGCTTATGATAGCGAAACACCGGTCGCCGTAACTCTCGTTGGTTGGTTAATTAAATACTAAAAATACAAAATAGAAAGTCCATGTTCCTCACTGGGGTTCATGCGACCCCACCAATGAAATCCCATCATGTCCGTTGATCACTTCTTCTACTACACCTAACTAGATCTGATCGGAACCTTCAATTTTACGTGACTGAAGTCATGATAGCAAGTAATTGAAAGGGGTTAAATAATGACAAATAAATAGATCTTAAATTTGTTTTTATCTCAATTTATAATATTAATTCAAACTTTAGAAAATGATAACAAAATATTTTAACTTTTGATAAAAATAATTTGGTGTTAAATTTTTATTAATATAAATGACGTGACAAATTATATTAAATATATATTTATATTATGTGACTGTTATATATTTTATTTATATCATATTTATTAAATAATTAAATTTATATATGTCACAAATATAAAACGTGATAGTTATATTATAAAAAAATTAATTTGATGTTGCTCAACACATTTTTCATATTAACAACAAACTTTATATTAATTATTTTTGTTAAAAATTAAAAATTTAATATTTTATTAGTATTTTTTAAGTTCGAGCTAATATAACAAAAATTAAGTAAAGTATAAGATTTTTTTATAATTATCTCATTTACTTATATTTTTTAATAATTACCTCATCTAATAACGTTAAATTTTTATATGTTCACGAAAAACATTATTTTTCGTAAATTTAAGATTAATAAAAAATATACTTAGCGTTGGAAAACCAGTAAGGTATTTTTCCTTCTTGAAAAGAGAAAAAAAAAGAAATAAAAAAGGGGGGAAATGAGAAGAAACTGGGGTAGCGCCGATCTCTTTTTGAAGCACTTGCCAGATCCGTTCGACACTTTCTCTCCCACTCTCACTCTCGTACATACACAATCTCTCAAAGCTAACAACTTTTCATTCCCTCTCGCCAATTCCATTCCCAATTTCCCTCTCTAGGGTTTCGCGTTTCTGCACCCCAAGTTATACGATTCTCCCTTTAATTTAGGGTTTCAGTCTTATCTTCTGTTTCGACATGCAGCAGATCGTGACCTAGGGTTTACAAAGCCTCTTCCTTTTCTTGTGTGCAGTGTAGCTCCAATTTTGCATGAGGAGTTGGTGCTGCCTATGTTTCTGTTCCGACGACGACGAAGAATCGGACTCACTTCCACCGCTGGTCAAGGCTGATCACTTCATGGAGGACAACAACTACAAGCATTCGGTTATGGCGGACGACAGCGACATTGCAATTGACGATAGAGCGTTTGCTCTCGGATTCGAGAACTCTAATCCGTACGATGAGACGAACCGGCCGCCCTCGCTGGACTGTGTAATGCATGGGATTGTGTTGCCGGAGGATCATGGCGGTTCTTGGAGGGCTCAGGGAGAGAGCAGTATTGGTTCGGTGGTTACGCCGATGGCTGTTGATGAGGGGTGTGATCGGGATTTGCATAATAAACGGGCAAAAGTTTATTCGAATTCCAAGTGAGCTTCTTTTCTCCATTTTTCCTCAAATTCGCGTTTGCGGTTTGTGGAAATGTTTTTGTTTTGCGGTTTGTGAGTTGTTTTGTGAATCTGGCTTGGCATTTGCTGAGATCACAATCTTAAAGAGATTTTTTTTTGGTTTCTTGGGTACTAATTATGTAGTATTATGCACATTTATGGGTTTTCTTCTCCTTGTTGCTCCTAGGAGTGGTTAGTTTACTTATAAAGTTCTAATCTTTTTTCCTGAACTTGGCAATGACTTGTTTACTCATAAAATTGAGTTGTGCTCGAGTATTGTGGTGTTACAGATAGGATGGAGGGTGCCTCAAGGTTTTATATAGACTTTGGTTTCGTTGTTTTAGTTTTTCAGTTGGCATCTGAAGTTCCTAGCGAAGTACAGTCTATTGGTTAAAAGTTTTAAGTAGTTCCTCACTTTGTTATTTTGAGACTATGATGTTTATCATTGTTATTGTGTTATATTATTCCTTGCTGAAATTGACATTCCATTATTTCAGTCTTTATGGCTATGTGTTTTTTGTGATTGGAATAATTTCCTTGCAGTAGTCGTCATTATACAACTACTACCTCCCAGAATGTTGGCAAATCTAGTTCATCAGTAGATGAAGACATTACCTTACGTCAGGCCTCCAATGTTCTGCCTGGAAATGAATTTTTTTATAACAACTTCAAGTGGAATAATAGCAGTGGGAGTCCGTTTGATTCTAGCGGTGGAAGGGATGATGAAGATGAGAGTGACACTTCAAAGTCTGAAGAGGTGGAAGTTCGAATGGATCTAACAGATGACCTATTGCATATGGTAACCACATGGTCTTACATGTTGTCAAGGGATCTATATTTCATTTTATTCCACCCTTCCCATCAGATCTAATACAATCTTCTCTCATGCTTTCCCCAGGTTTTTTCTTTCTTGGATCACATCAACCTTTGTCGAGCTGCAATGGTCTGTCGGCAGTGGCAAGCAGCTAGCGCACATGAAGAATTTTGGAAGTGTTTGAATTTTGAGAACCGTAACATATCTCTAGAACAATGTGAGTTCCACTCATCTTTCTGGTCAACTACGTTCATCTTTATTTCTTACGTTTAAGAAAATGGACCTGAAAATTTTAAGCAGTGTGCCGTATGTCCTCTTTTCCCGCATATTCTTAATGAGAGAAAATTCATCAGTTTTAGCAGTCTACTTGCTAGTTTTTGTTAATTGCTTGCTTGGATGTGTTTATGATTAACTGAACCGAAAAATACACAAGAAATCTACTAGATTATTGAGGTAAAAAACAGTAATAAGCTCCTTTTTTATTGAAAGTGTATGAAAGTTTTCCAAGTGTGTGAGAGTGATTATTTAATTACCTGTACTTAGTTTTTTATATGTTATTTGTTTAATTACTTGACCTAATATTTGAAACTTTTTTTTTCCAAATATGGTGATTGAGATATTGTGCCGCTTATTATAGAGTGGCCACCTGTTGAAGTTAATAAAATCTCTTAGTGACATTCTATCCTAATCAATATTAGGATACTAGGTTATATATTTCCATGATCTTAAGATCTACTTCGCTCAATGGGGAAATCTTCTTATAAGGTAAGATATAGGGCAGGCACTTGATGCAAACTTGTTGAATGGTGGGACTCTCCAAACTATGCTCTTAGGAGATCCCTCTTCCTAAGTGGCATAGATTTTTGGAGGCAGTAAAATTCTTGTTCCATTTTCAGTTCAAACACTTTGAATCAAATTTCCTGTTTCATTCGGAACAGTTTGAATTAAATTGCTTGCTTGTAATATGTGTTGCCAGTTGAGGACATGTGTGAAAGGTACCCAAACGCCATTGAAGTAAATATTTTTGGTGCTCCCGCTAATCACTTGCTTGTTATGAAAGCAGTTTCTTCATTAAGGTAGTTATGGTTTGTTATGTTCACAGTTGCTTCCATCAAGTAATACTTCATGGGTGTTGCTGATATATTTCTCGTTGTTCTTAGAAACCTTGAGGTTTTAACTTTGGGAAAAGGACAGCTTGGGGACCTCTTTTTCCATGCCTTAGCAGAGTGTAGCATGTTGAAGACTCTAAATGTCAGTGATGCTGCTCTTGGAAATAATATTCAGGAGATACACATAAACCATGATAGATTGCGCCATCTTCAACTAACAAAATGCCGCGTGGCGAGGATAACTGTCAGGTAAAGTCAATATTTTGTTTTTGAGTAGAATTTTGTTGTTTTCTTGTCTATCTTATTTTGTGGTTAAAAAAAAAAAAACAATTGCAGATGTCCACAACTTGAGACCTTGTCGTTGAAGCGGAGCAACATGGCACTGGCTGCACTTATTTGTCCTCTTCTACATCTCCTTGATATAGGCTCTTGTCACAAACTTCCAGATGCAGCCATCCGTTCAGCGGCAACTTCATGCCCTCAATTGGAGTCCCTGGACATGTCAAACTGCTCATGTGTTAGTGATGAAACACTACGTGAAATAGCGGCCGCTTGTGCTAATCTCCGCATTCTTAATGCATCTTATTGTCCAAACATATCCCTTGAGGTGGGCACTTAGAGTTTGTTATCCACATCCTGCTGTTGTACATGGATATGCGTTAATTTAACATGTCTTTTGTTTTTGGTTTTCTTTGAAGTCTGTAAGGTTGACAATGTTGACCATTCTCAAACTTCACAGCTGTGAGGGTATCACTTCAGCTTCAATGGCTGCTATAGCTTATAGTTCTATGTTGGAGGTCTGACTTTGTCATCTCCCCAGCTGTTTGCATCAAACTTCTTATGTAGCTTCAAACATCAAATTTGATACGGATCCTCCTTTGACAGGTTTTAGAGCTTGACAATTGCAACCTATTGACATCTGTGTCCTTGGATCTTCCTCGTTTGCAGCACATTAGGCTAGTACATTGCCGCAAGTAAGTTCAAAGCTCTATCTATGTCACCATCCATACATTCTGGGACAAAATAGCTTTTGCCTTATCCTTTTGGTTTGCCTGTTCTTTGTCTTCTTCTAATTCTTTGTTTCCTGCAGATTTGCTGATCTGAACTTGAGAACCATCATGCTATCATCTATTATGGTGTCTAATTGCCCAGCTCTCCATCGTATTAACATCACTTCAAATTCACTTCAAGTAGGTTTTTAATTAAAATGCAGCGCCTTCATTCTGCTGAATTGAATGTATTCTAGATTTATTCTCAATTGGTTGTTATGATGCAGAAACTAGCTTTGCAGAAGCAGGAAAACTTGACAACATTGATGTTACAGTGCCAGTGTTTGCAAGAAGTTGACCTCACTGATTGTGAATCTTTAACAAATTCTATCTGTGAAGTTTTTGGTGCTGGTGGTGGATGCCCTATGCTAAAGTCTCTGGTTCTTGATAATTGTGAGGTCTGTGGACTCGAGTGTCATATAATCAGCTTATGATCTTTTATATTGGTTTGTGCTTGTGGTATATCATACAACTTCATATTTGTTGTTGAAATGGTCATGAAATGTGTTCTTTACTACATGATTAGCTTTCTGTGGTTTTTGACTTGATTTTAATAACCTGAGGTTCTTTTTTGTCAGGCGAGCTGATTTTTTTCTTTTAACTGATCAAACATGTTACTGTGCAGAGTTTGACAGCTGTGCAATTCTGCAGTTCCACTTTGATTAGTCTTTCACTAGTTGGTTGCCGTGCTGTCACGTCTCTTGAGCTGACATGCCCTTGTCTTGAGGAAGTTTGTTTGGATGGTTGTGACCATCTTGAGATTGCATCATTTTGTCCTGTAAGTTAGATACACTGTCAACTGTTCTTTTGCAATTGCTGAATAGGATTCTCAATTTATTTTGTGCTATATGTACTGTGGGAAAAGTAACAAGTGGTTTCTTAATCCTCAGGTTGCTCTTCGTTCACTTAATTTGGGAATATGTCCAAAATTGAACATGCTTAAACTTGAAGCGCCATGCATGGTGTCACTTGAGTTGAAAGGATGTGGCGTATTATCTGAAGCATCCATTGATTGCCCCCTTCTGACATCTCTTGATGCATCCTTTTGCAGGTTTTGCTTCAGCTTCTGTTATCTACTTTTCTCATTATCCCTTTTTAATTGCCTTGGCTGACTTCTTTGTATTTCTTGCAGCCAACTCAAGGATGACTGCTTGTCTGCAACAACGGCATCATGTCCATTGATTGGGTCATTAATTCTGATGTCATGCCCTTCTGTTGGTTCTGATGGACTTTACTCTCTGGGTGGGCTTAAGAAATTGACTGTACTTGATTTATCTTACACATTCTTGGTGAGCCTACAACCAGTATTTGAGTCCTGTTTGCATCTAAAGGTAATTGTGATCTCACTACGTGTATACTGCATCAATCCCTATGCGATGGACTACGGTTTACTTATAATATAGAACTTGTGATTTCTTCCTCATTACTCCCTGGACCCTATCCCTGATGCTTATGTTTATTTCTTCATTTAAAGGTACTGAAACTCCAAGCGTGCAAGTACCTCACCGACACTTCCCTGGAGCCTCTTTATAAGCAAGGGGCTCTCCCGGTGCTTCAGGAGTTGGACTTATCTTATGGAACCCTTTGTCAGTCAGCAATAGAGGAGCTTCTTGCCTTCTGTACACACCTTACTCATTTGAGTTTGAATGGCTGTGTTAATATGCATGACCTGAATTGGGGAACAACTGCTGGTCAGCTTTCCGAGTCAATTGGAGCGTATGACTCTTCACTTTTTTCTCGTGATGATGCCAGTGGTCCAGGCGAACAGCCAAATCGTCTGCTACAGAACCTCAATTGTGTTGGCTGTCCTAATATCAGGAAAGTTTTTATTCCACCAATAGCACGTTGCGTCCATCTGTCATCACTAAATCTTTCTTTATCTGCAAATTTGAAGGAAGTTGATATTACTTGCCTTAGATTATGCGTTCTAAATTTGAGGTATGTTTCTTTCTTTTGCCTTGAAGTTTTTCCACTTGTTTGCTGTAATATGTGTTTTTTATAATATAATTGATGGATGTATCTGCAGCCATTGTTCCTCTTTGGAAAATTTGAAACTCAACTGCCCTAGATTGAGCAGTCTTTTTCTTCAGGTATTTGTGTTTTTTGTGTATGCTTCACTTCCTTGCTTATCTTTGCTTAAGAATATTCTTGGAGCATGTCTTTATTAAAGTTTTAGGAATCAGTTTGTAAGATGGGATTTATAATGGAGAACCAACTGGTGTTTTTGGTTGGAAATGTCCACATTCTAAGACTAATATTTCCTAAGGTAGCTACAAATTAGTTTGTTGTACACCAATTACTATTGTCTGGGAAGCCAGTAGCTAATCCTTCCTTTGGCTAGCACAAAGAGATTGTATTCATAATTTTGATGTGCTTTTTCATGGTTGCATTTACGTTTTCAAATTTTGGAACGTTAGCCCTCATCATTCCATTCTCCTATATATGGAGCATGTGCTTTTTATTGTCAAAATGGTCAAGAAGTTAATCTGCAGTGCATCTGAACCGCTCTAATTTTTTATCTTGTCCGCATTCTTAGTCCTGTAACATTGATGAAGAGGCGGTAGCATCTGCAATATTGCAATGTAGCATGCTGGAAACTCTAGATGTACGCTTTTGTCCAAAGGTGAGAGAATCATCTTGCATGAAGCATATATCTGTTCCTGTAACTGTTTAAAATAACAAAACTTTTACTAATTGACTTTATCAGATATGTTCCATAAGCATGATGAGATTACGAACTGCATGCCCAAGTTTAAAGCGCGTCTTTAGTAGCCTGTCAGCGTGAATGTATAGGGATCGTCTATGTTGGCTTGATGCGGCAGGGAGGCTGTTTTGGTGTGGTGTTGATGAATCTATTCCTGTTGTAATGGCCATCTCTTCTCATTTTGTGGTTGATGAGCATAAAGATAGCTTACTTGATATTGTAGTTCTTGATACAATATAATCTCACGATTATTATTATCATTATTATTTCGTTTCTAATCCCATATCATTTCCACATTCACCTTTTTTTTGCAGAACTTTCAGCATTCACCTGTTTTTGCAGAACTTTCAGATTTATCTGTAGTAAATGCAGTAGGAAAACTAAATAACACTGATGCCAGTAAAAACGGAGTTACTTTAGGAAAAAAACATATTTTTGTACAATTCTCCTCTTTTTGGTTTTTAGGTTTCATATCCAATATCAGGTTCAAAGGTACGAGCTTTATCCTCTAAACTGTTAAAATAATTTGAACGAAGTCCCATAATTCGTATGGAAGACAGACAGGACGAGCTCTTCTTCATGTGAAACTCTCCTTATTGTTGGAACGTTGGTTGGCCGTATAATAGTTGGAAGCATACTGTGTTTTCACTTGACGGTAGAAGAAAAGAGCGTCGTAACTTTGCTTAACGAGGACTAGCCAAAATGTTATCATGCTTACGCGTAGGGAAAAGGAGGGGAGGTGAGAGAGGGAGACTGATCTCCTGCTCAGTTCACCAACTTAGGGTAGACCGTAGACAGGACAATGTGACTGAACCTATGGTGGTCCAAATATTTTTGCGAGGAATCATCTTTGATAAATTTCATCAGTTTACTTGGGAATAATCTGTTTTGAGACATGAACAGAATTAAGTTAGCTCATCTAGCCTTAACCTTAAAAACGAAAGGTAATGTTTATGCACACTGTATAACTGACTATAAATTTATAAACTTTTGCAAGAAATTTTATTTTTGACATTATCTCTATTTTTATTAAAAAATTAATTGCTTGCATAGTATTATAACTGTGAATTTTTTATAGTTGATGAAAAGGTACTATTTAAAAGTTCTCAAAAAGTGTGTACTGTAATAAATAAATCCGACAGAAGCAAAGTGAACTAGATTGGGTTGGATCTTATGTCAGAAGTTAGAACCCGGTTGAGGTGGTTGACATGTCGGCAACTTCGAAAACCCGAGGACGTATTACTATTAGGCATAGCTGTGAAGCAACCACAACGAAGTAGACATTTCACTCGCTCAGTTCTCTGTTTCATCTCCGATCCCATCTGGTTTATCCTTACAGTTTCTTCTTTAACTCCCGTTCTCTTGAAGCTAAGCTACTACCTCAAACAATGCCTGCTTTTTTTCATTTTATATTTACTCTTCTTTTCGTCTCTGCTACTGCAAGTACTCATGGTAAGCTTACATTCTACCCTTTAAAGCTCCAATCTTTTCCTAGGATTGGCTTATAATGGTCAATGGGAAATGTACCTCGTTGCTGATTTAGATTGTTTAAGGGCTTTTGATTTCCTGGTCTGCTTTTCTGATCTGGAAATGAATTTGTCTTGGCTGGTTCTTATCTTTTCAACCGTACCGAACAATGTAGCTACTAGTTTTCTCGGGATTATTGCTAGAAATATTGTTTCTTTTTACTACTTTTGTTTCGTGTAACTAAAGTAATGAGGAAGTCAGATCTCTGCTGTATGCTCAAGTGGAAGTTCATCAAACTTTTTGAAGTTACGATTCTTTCTCAGATTTAGGTTTCTTGCTTATAGTCAAGAATGAGGAGGCATCCCATAGATTAGAGAAGGGTAGGTGATTCTGCAACCAGATTCTTAATCATCGTTTTACAAGTAAGAATTTGTAATAACTTGAGCGGATCACATGATGATTGAGCTGCTCTGTCCAATTTTTGGTATCAGGGGAGAGGCAGATCGTATGAGAAATTAACCCTCTGAGCTCAGAAGTGTCATGAATGATTATCCAAACCCTACCCTGTATCTCCGCAAACTCAAAATATCTTAAAAGAGATTGGTATTACTAAACAGGTTTTGCAGATCAATTAGTTATACGCTCATCCTCCATTAAGACTAAAGAATTACATATCTACGGTCATTGCATAAGAGAAAACCCAAGCACAAGGAAGCATGAAGGGAGTGTTTTAAGGAGGAATTAGCTTGTAATGTGCCTCAGGAATTCACCTTTCATCAGCTTCCCTCCTGGTGTAATGTAAGATTTATACTCTGTTGCATGGTTATGATGCATGCTTGCTTTCATTATGCATCAGCACAAGAAGGTTAAAGCAGTCTTTCTCGTGTTAAAATAAGGTTCAAGTTAGATCCAAGTCCAGGCTGTAGATTTATTGTTCTTTACGCTTGGATCTAACGAGGTTTAATTTAACAGGTGTGGTGAGAGTAACCAACAACCCTGCTGATCAATTGGTGGCTGTGCTTAACAGTAACAGGACTTCACACAAGGGTACATCACTGTACAGCAACCCTGGTCTAGCCTGCATTGCTTTGCAA
Organism: Erythroxylum alaternifolium; assembly: GCA_027478495.1. Lineage (NCBI taxonomy): Eukaryota > Viridiplantae > Streptophyta > Magnoliopsida > Malpighiales > Erythroxylaceae > Erythroxylum > Erythroxylum alaternifolium. The sequence continues at coordinate 2,013,039 of JANIIA010000009.1, read as the reverse complement.
TACATAAAAGCTTATCAAGGGAGTTGTGACGCTGTGGGAGGGCCTGATGCCAAGAAACCTGCTGAATCTGAATTTGCTGAATCTTTTGCACCTAACTGTGGTGTTGTCAGCTCAACCCTCTCACAGATTACCGGTCGTCTGCTAGGCTGCCAATCCGAATATGTCCCACCTTCTGAAGCATTCTCAAAGATCCTCTTAAAAGATGAGAAAGGCTTACAAATTCTTTACGATAAGAATCACACAGAAGTTGGAGCTGCAGTTAGCGGAACTGATGGGGGGTCTCCCTACTTTTGGTGTGTACTGTTCAGCAATGGTAAGCGTAATAGCAGTTTCGCCTTAGAGGGAGGTGAGGCCAAAATATCAAAACCTGGATGCTTTAGCGGTGCTAATGATGAGTGCAGTGGAGCTTGGCGTCAGCCTCTTAGTCTATGGCTGTCTATTGCCGCTGCTTTGATTGCAGCAGCCTTTGCCTTCGTTTCATAGAACATTTTCATATCACAAAATGTTCCACTTCCCTCATGTTTCTGATACCCTTTTGATATTTGCATTGACCTTTGTAATTTGTTTGGTGTAATTCAATATTGGCATGTTTTTTCAGTTGGCTTCAGTATATTAGTGCGTCAATTCATTTTCCGTAGCATCAAGTTATTAACCAAACTTTACAAAATTAGTTCCTCTATTATAAGATTATCACTTCAAGGCAACAGGAACACCATAAGAAGTTCCAAAAACAAGAGTTAATTTAAACTAGTTCCAAAAACAATAGTTAATTTAAACTAGTCCAAGAAAGTGATTTAAGGATAGCCAATCTTAGGATAAGATTATCCCTGTGCATACTAAGAGATCAACAGTAGATTATCCCTGTGCATACTAAGAAATCAATAGTAGAAGAAGCTAATCTTAAGCCTACAGATGTTTTGGAAAATGAAGGAAACCGGTGGCTGTTAAACGTGATTCAAGCTAGAGATACTCGTGAAAGCCTTGCACTTTATCACCAAAGCAAGAATCACAAGGATTAAGAGAATACCACCAGAAGAGCCACCAGCTCTGTGAATCCAATATAGATCAAACTTGGTAAAGCTCTGGTCTAGATACAGTGATAAAACAATTGCCAAGATCAACATCACCAGCAGCAGTGGCAGCCATGAAGCAAGGTTGATAGGTTGATCATCCAATTCTGAATCATAGACGGGCCTCTGGTTGATATACAGAGGAGAAAACACAGCTAACAGGCCGATCAATATAGCCAGAAGCCTCTCAAAGGAACAACGCCTGCCACTCCAGCATGCAGTTGCTGGTTCCATTCAAGAAACAGAAGTTGAGAGCATAATTAAACACTTTGTTCTTCTTATCATACCACTAAGCTAAAGCATTCCAAGTAGGGACGAATATCACCCCAATAGTGTTCGGATTTTTATGCCTTTTGGTGATTGATAATCTTCTTTTGTGGACTGTAAATACTGGTCGATAGTTTGAGTCTATACAATGGAATAATATGGTAAAGCATATTACTGTGGAGTGGTTGCAGATGCTCAATATGACAAGGGTCTAAGTGGGGCAGAGACTTTCTGCAAGAACATTAACCAGTCAGCTTGATCATCAAAAGGGAATAAAGTGATTTGTTACGCAGATTAAATTAATTTGGAAATCCAAAGCGAGGATAGAAAGTTTTACATAAACAGCTATCCTATTGTACCCATGTTTTTGGGAGAAATTTTCCAATAGTTGTAAAATCCATGTTCTGCAGAAGAAAATTGGGTAATCAACTTCTTCAAGAAGCTTTTATATATGTTAAAGGATGCAGACTAAGGTAATTGGCAAAAGGATAGAGCATTAACCATTAACTAAGAACTTTTACCGCCACCCGCAGAATCTGATGCTGCATGGTATTATCTTTTGGCATCTTTTCCTCTTGATCACAATGTCCAGAAAACTCTCTTGAGCACATTAGGCCCTATCTTTATATATAAGATATTTCTTTCTTATATATCTTTCTGAAGTGGATAACTCCACTCGGGATTTTCCGACAATTCTCATGAAGATCAAGTTCAGCGAGCTAAAGCCAACAATGGAAAGGTGCTTTTCTTAAAACAAAAGAACTGCTTAATTTTTAGTCTTCACAAGTCAAGCTACTAGAGATGGAATCACATGAGCTTCAGAGTTCATACTAACTACAAAAAGATGAACAATGAATATCAAAAAGATCAATCTGGACAATATGACCATCTCACTTTCTGATCAAATAATACAGTCAATAACATTGTTATACGTTCAATGTATCTCCGTACTAAGACCGGAAAAGACTTCCCAGTATTGATAAACTACCAAATTACAGAATGCTGTCACCTAATCAGCATTCCTGAAGCTCTTTGAACTGTTTCTACAAATCCTTCTCATCCATTTCTTTTGAGTCGTTGTCAGACTATTGAACACTGAATGAGGTGCATGTCTCTCTACAGGAGCCCCTGGTACTGGAAGCTCAGCAGGAAGAGCAGCAGCAGTGCTAGTAAAGGCATTCAAAACTATGAATGCTAATATAGGAGAGAGATCCAACGTTCCTCCTAGTGGCGGGATGATTCCACGGAATATGTTCAAGTATGGATCACACACAGTGCTGAATCCAAGACATGAAGTCCACATGAAAAAACTTGGTAAAGATTTGAACAAAACCAATCTTGAAACTGAATCGAAGAACTTTTCATGACTCTACAATTACGATTGCAAGTATATGAAATATCCCTCATTACAAGTCTAGCTGTCACTAATATTTCAAGGTTCTCATCTCACATTCTTCTCAAATAATTGCAGATTTAAATCTATAAGAAACTTCAGAGGTTGAGTGTGCACCTGAGAGGATTAACAATTGCAGGGGGAGAGTTGGGAAACCAGGTCAAGACAAGCCTTACAACCAACAGTGTGTTGTAAATATTCAGAAAATTTAAGATGCCATTAGCCACCACGACCCCTGCCACAGAATCGCCCGGTAAGATAGCAGCAAAACTGTGGTTGGACAAAGCGTGTGAATTCCTGTGGCTGATATGGTGAATCTGAAGTGAAGTCCCGTTAAAAACTATAAGGTTAACTCTCTAACATGCTATTTCAAAACTAAAAAGCTACAATTGTTGACTTTCTCAAAAAGAATCAAGCTTTGGGCAAATGAGACAGAAACTTACATGGGTAAGTTGTTCGCTGAAGTGGCAAGAGAAAGAAAGGATCTTTTTGAAGAAGGGATTTTCAGAAGCAATCAAGTGGAGGAATCTAAAGCATTTATCAGCAGTAGAAGTGATTGAACTGTGAAGCTCTCGTAGGATGGTAGTTGCAGAACCAAGATTTGGCTTCACGGGCCTAAAAGACAATGGGTTCTGAATTATGGAAGAAGAGAGCAACACGAAGTTCGTCACAACGCTGGAGGATTCCAATTTCTGAGACAGTGACTTATTCAACGCCATCTTTGTTCAGTCGAAGGTGAGCAAAAGAGAGGGTCTCCTCTCTAAACTCTGAAACTCAAACGAAGAAGATAACGAAGTCGTGCTTTGTTACGTGGCACATTATGATTCGCTAATGCACTTTGTTTTAAAACGGTGCAATTTAGAAAAGAGTATGTGTCGTATCGGGTCGGGCTTCAAAACGGTCCGAAAACTCACGACCGCATCGACCTCTTTCTACCACATGTTTTAAATCCAAACGACATCGTAGATGACGTCGTGGGCCCATATTCATTTAATCGCCATCTAACTTCTTTACCTGTCTCCATCGTCTTAGTCTCGCTGCTGTTCTTCCTCCCTCGTTCTTTCTCTCTCTCTCTAAAATGTGTTCTTCTCATTCTCTAACGTAACGTTGTCTTACGCTTTCTTCTCCACTGTTCAATGGCTTCTCTTGGTATACTCACAGCATCGCCTTATTTGAGGCTTCACTTCGATTACGCCGCGAGTAGCCGCCGCGTTGACCGCCTTGACTTCAATGCTCACAGAACGCAGCGGCGTCGTTCGGTTCACCGATCTCGTCTCGCAATCTCTAACACACTAGAGACGGAGTTTCGAGCTCCAGCTTGGAGTCTGCCTGAGGACAATCCGGTTCTTCTTGACGTGAGCGGGATGATGTGCGGTGCGTGCGTCTCACGCGTCAAGTCTCTGCTTTCCTCCGATTCGCGAGTGGACTCGGTTGTCGTCAACATGTTGACAGAGACCGCTGCGATTAAGCTCAAGCCCGAGGCTGTCGAGAGCGAGAGCTCCGATAGCGTTGCGGAGTCTCTGGCTAGGAGAGTGAGCGATTGCGGATTCGAAGCGAAGAGGAGGGTTTCCGG